>NJDC01000279.1:0-22492 GCA_002245475.1 Calephelis virginiensis | reverse complement strand
TTCGAAAACAGCTTAACTTCTTCACAATGTTGTGTTGTAATTTCTATTAACTGAGAAACTATAATATAAATACACCTACAAGTCGCAAACAAATTAAAAGATGTTATACTAAACTAATATCTTTTTTACTAAACTTTTATCTACCACAAACTGCAATGCATTTAAAGCAACAAACAGTTTTCACTTTACAGTACAACACTTTGCTTGACCTATCATCCGCGGAAGGATGTAATATAATGCTGAGTCACGTGCATTTCAACCGCATAGTGTTTGGATTCGTGCACATACGATAAGGAAATAACAGTAACATTTTAAATCCCATCAAAAATAAGGTCAAGTGTCTTCACGCCCATATCCCTGAAGGGGTATGCAAAGGCAAAACCAAGGCGCCCACAATTAGCCGACACGACACGACAACACACGACTTTGTCGTTTCTTCGGCTCTCTTAGAGTGTGGGACTCACAATGCGATAGGTGACAGGCCTATCGCCAAACGGACACATATCCAATCCCGGGCAACGTCATTTTTATTAGAAAATTGAAAATATACAGTATCTAATTTTTTTCTTGCCCGACCCGGGACCTCAAGAAGTGAAGTCCGACGCTGGATCGCTAGACCACAGAGGCGATTATTTAATACTGCAGAACAACGCGAGAGGCCGAATCGCAGTAGTTTTTGCGATTGTTTTACACTCACTCGTACTGGTATTATCCATTGCAAATCCTATACTGTTCGAAAATATTTAAGCAATACAAAAACTCCAATGAATCGAAGTTTTATTTTAGATCTCGCGCAAGCGACCTGCGCCTGCGTCTTGTTCGAGCAAGCGCAGTGCGCCGTCTTAAGTTCTGACGATCTCACGCGAAATTAGAAGTTTTTACCCGTTCCAAAAAAAGTGCGCAACGCCGCTAAAGAAGTTTTCATTCTAAATACGTAATACGCTAATATCAATCCAGCTTTTTTTAAATTAGCACAAAACTTACCGGTTGAGCTGGATGATTAGGTGGTGTGCAGGATCTATCCCTCGTACTTCCTGTCCTAACGAAGTTCATGCAGCGAGTCCCTTGGCGCGAGTGTACTGGGTCGTTTTGAGGTATCATGATGGGCGCGCACAGAGGGTTGATAGCAGCATCCGGAGACAGCTGACCGTTGTTATCACAGCACACCACTGTATCCTGGTCTGTTGATTAAACTATCTTGTTAGTATCTATCATCGCCTCTATGGTCTAGCGGTCCAGGTGTTGGACTTGACTTCATGAGGTCCCGGGAAAATTTGTTTTTTTCAATGTTTCTCGGGATTGGACATGTGCCCGGTTGGCGACAGGCTTGCCACCTATCACATTATGGGACTTAATTTTTTCGGCTAGTCGTGGGTGCCTTGGTTGTGCATCTTCTTACCTCTTTGGGGATATGGGCGTGAAGATAATATTTTTTATAAGTATTTAAGAGTAAAAATCAAATCGGTTGCCTCAGTTATCATTAAAGTTATATAGGACAAGCAGTTCTGTAAGAACTCAGTATCACTCAATCAGAGAGTAATTGGCAGAAAGTAGTAAAGGATAAAAACACGGGGCATTCTCTTGTTTTGACAGCCAAGGCTCAACTTGGGTGTAGCAACGCAGTTAGGTTACATAAAACTCAAAATATATGTATATGTAGATATCCTTTAATTTTTAATTCATAAATTTTAGTATGAGAAGTGTAAAAACTTAATCCCAAAAAAGAAATGGTTTTACTGATCCTTTTCTTTTCTGTTAATTTCTAACCCCAACAGAAAAAAGGGAGAACTATAATTTGATGTGTCTGTATATGTGTATGTATGTCAGTCTGTTGCTTCCGAACTTTTGAACAGATGTTGTTTTTTGATAGTTGGCGTGATCGAGATGGTTTTTATCTCCATCACATGTGGATTTTGTGGGAATTATTTTAAATTTTACATTAATATTATAAAGTATTTACAAAGGATACCATGCTAATGTCAAAAAGCTTTCAAGAGACAATAAAAAGTAATACGTTACTCCATTATTTGGGCACCATAAACTTGCTTTCAATATATTCACAACTATTCCCCTTGTTAGTCCGAGCTCCTTTGTAGAATAGATAGGCCTTTTACCATCTGCCTTTGTGCCAGGCAGCTGGTAAAATGCGAGCATAGGCTTACCGTCACTAACACGACATCCTTCTACGTGGTAGAGTTTCGCAGCGACTCGCCCGGGTTGGTACCACCGCCTTACCTAATCCTGTTGTCATCATGTCAATGCTTGCCATTGACATGTTCCGGTTCGGAGAGTAAGGTAGCCGGAAAACTTACTTTTGCTCGAGGTCTAACATCTCGACCTCAGGTTAGCAATGCACCATTGGTGTGTCTAGGCGGCGTAAATTTCTTACCATCAAGAAATCTATCTGCTTGCTTGCCTTCCAATATCATTAAAAAACTATAACAAATTAGGTAATAGGCATACTTACGACTTTGAGCAATTCCGGCAGTGAGAGACATGTCGTGAGTAATGATCTGTCCCCACTGCTGAGTGTTGAGGGTCCAAATGGGGTCAAGTAATCCTTTGTCCGGGAACATCAAGAGACTGAGTGCACGGGGGTTTGGCAGGGGTTCTCCAGTCACAGATGTCGGGAATGCGCTTATACCTGAAAACAAAATACTGTCATGGCAAGGATCTCAGATTTTATGAAAGTTATGTTGTTTTTATAGAAAATTGTTTTATTTTTAAGGACTGATGTGTTGCCAGCCTTGTGGTTTTCAACTTCTTCGGGGCTTAGCGAAAACCAGATGTTTAATTTTCATCTTTCATTATTGTAATTAAGGGTTGAGTTTTAAAAAAAATAACCTATAATGAACTCGGGCCTTTAACTAAATATATGCATATCAAATTTAAGTCGATCCAGTGGTGATAACGTAACGGACACACTTTCGCATTTATAATATTAATAACTAGCAGTTTCACGCATATTTGCCTTCGTAACTTTGCTTCTACTGCACCGATTTTTATAAAACAATGCCTATGTCGCTAAGAAATAATGTAGCATTCTAAAGATGAAAGAATTTTTGAAATCGGTCTAGTAGTTTCAGAGCCTATTCATTTCAAACAAACAAACATAAAATCAAATATTTCCTCTTTATAACATTAGTATAAATATTAGTAAAGATGATATTTAGAAACTTACTTCCTTACTAATAACTATGTTGGTTCAGACTCCTTTGTAGCATATACCCTCTGCCTTCCGGCCAGGCAGGTTATAAAAGGCAACCATTGGCTTACCGTCACTTACATCGTGATATCTGATCGGGTGGTAGAGTTTCGCAGCGACTCTCCCGGATTGGTACCACCGTCTTACCTACTCCCGCCGTCTCAGCATCAGTCCTTGCCATTGACGAGTTCAGGTTCGGAGTGTAAGGTAGACTTGCTTTTGCTCGAGGCCTAACAACCCGGCCTCAGATTGGCAACACACCATTACCACCTTTGGTGTCTCTAGGCGGCGTGAATTTCTTACCATCAATCGTATGCCTTCCAATCTATATATAATAGAAAGACGTGTTAGTCACACCATTTATAATTGAAGAACGGCTGCAACGATTTGGCTGAAAATGATATGGAGGTAACATAGAACCAGGAGACGGATTTTTCCCATACAAACTGAACGGGTGGAACGAAATTTGCCGGAGCAGCTAGTAACAAAAAAAATTAAACCACGAAAATTTTATTGATATACATATAATAACAATTAATACCTATTGAGAGTTTATTTAGTTGATAGCATTATTTGTTGTTGTTTAATTTTATCCCAGTCGTGGAAAGGCAAAGGATCTGGGTCTATACAGCCACGTCTTTCGTATTAATAAATCTTTTTCTTGTTATACATATGTTTTCATTTCTTTTTATCAAAAATCATTTATCAAAGTCATTAATCGTAATAGAATGTCTTATCAGGGTCTTGAGTAAAGTGGTGGCCACTTTACTCAAGCTAATTTTGTGAGATTTGACGGCAGCGAGGAAATACACAATACAATAATTTCTTTATGATTATTTCATTTGTGCTCTTTCACTGAACAAAATTGTACTACTAATTTCACCCAATATAAACACGAAATTAAATAATTATAAAAAAAATTACGACCATCTTCATTCCCAATGGCGCCATCACTCCTTGATAGCATAGATTTAACGTAAACAAACTTGTAACTATCAAACTAGTACATAAACATAACATGGCATACAATTCGCATGTACGCACACAGACTAAAATTAATACAGGCCCTATTACAAAAACATTAAAATGTTGGTGTATCCAATTTCATTCGCGAATGAATGATTACACTGTCAAAATAATAAACCTTCTTGTTATTCAACTGGAATGATGAATAACCTGTTACTGCTGTCATTTTATTTTTATATTCACGATATAATCTGGGGAGCTGAAACAATGTGTAAATGATTATCCTCATGGTTGAGAGGTCAAAACCTGAGCTCAATTTTTGTTTAATACGAATTTTAAATACATACATACAACAAAAAGTATCGAGTGTCAAATGTCACTACCCCTGCCAACCTGCCTGGCTTCTTCCACATTCATTGCCCTTTTCATATAAACATGCCGGTTTCGGAGACTCTAATTACCACGCTCGAATACAACCCGAGCGATATCTTGGAATATAAACCAAGGTCTCTACGAGTACCTACATCAATTATACATTCGCACTGCTTTATCTTTATCTGTGTCCATATTTTCCACACGACCGAATAAACGAAGAACGTCATTTCTCATATTAACAGCAACATTTTCTTTCAATCCCATTCTTTCTCGGATGTCACTATAACAAATGCGGTGAACGAGCGTTACAAATTAGATTTTCGTAGCGCTCTAATTTTGACCGCTTTTATCCTATAACAAGTCTCGCTTTATCGCCTCTGTGGTCTAGCGGTTCAGGTGTTGGACTTGACTGCATGAGGTCCCGGGTTCGAATCCCGGGTCAGGCAACAAAAAGAAAATTTGGTTTTTCTAATTTTCTAATAAAAAAAATGTTGCTCGGGATAAGATATGTGCCTGGTTGGCGATAGGCTTGCCACCTATCACATTGTGGGACTTAGTGTCTTCGGCTAGTCGTGGGTGTCCTGGTTGTGTCTTCGGGGATAAAGGCGTGAAGATACTTATTTACTTTTTTTATGTGTCGCTTTTCTGACAAGACACTTTTGAAATAAATAGTTAACTATTTCACGGATGACAATTCATTATTTCGATAGCTTAAAAACTCGTTCTCTATGAAATCTCGTTAGAGAGCGAAATAACAAAAAAAATTTTGGCCCAAAATCTATGTTTTTGTATACATATATAGACTCTTCTCTTTTTCATAGTCAGACCGGCGCTGCTGAGGATCGCGACCAGATATGAACCATACAAGGGAATAATTATGGATGTAATTTTCATTTGTTAGTTCACAAAATTTGTGAGTCCTTCAGAAAAAGTTTTAATTTTAGTCTGCCCCTGATAGTTGAAAGACGTATCTAACGAAAAGTCAAAACGGAGAAATAAATATTTTAATAAACAAAACAGGAAATTGCTTGCCGTCTTGTAGACAATTAAAATATCTACGTATTTAATACTTGAAAATAATGCCCACTAAATAGGCTTTTACTTGGTTTAATAATATTATGAATTTATTAAATTAATGTAATAAAAATAACAAAAAAACAGTTTTATATTATGAAAAATATTACTTACTTCAATACTAACTTTTTAAAAGTAACGGTAGTTTGCTCATAAACCATTCGATTCTATTGTAAAAACACACTTTTATTTTGTAAGTTAAATAATCCTGAAAGTGAAGACGAGATCGACAAGAATTTATGTACCTAAAAATCAAACTTAAAAAAGATCTATGCATTAAAAGTTACTTAAGTAAATTCGCCGACCAACTGAGAAGTTCATGTTCTATTCTCGACGAGGACAGTCATTTGTGAGATGAAAATAGATGCCTCTATTTTAGGGTCTGGTTGGTAGTATCGTTGTCTTAAACCCTTGATATAAGTATATAATTAGCTAATTTTTGGATTAGATCAATTTGTGTAATTAGTCCAAGAATATGTATTTATAGGTATTTATTTCATCTGTCGTATTTAAAAAAAAAACAAAAATACTGAAGAAAATAAGAAGTTACCTACGTGCCACTACACTTAAACTTGGACAGAGCTGTGGATGTAAGAGATATTAATGCCAAGGTCGGAGTAAAAATACTCACTGCCATTCATTTCGTTTCGATTGACATTCATCATTTTTCTCTTGAAATATGGAGTAGATTTTTGTTCTTTTTATGTGAAACATCTATAGCCGCACGTAAAACCGATATCTGGCATGACGACGCCTGCCGTAGTGTGTACAGTGTGGCAACGCGTCGCCATGCGCAATCGACGATATACGATATCTAAAATAGTACGTATTAGTCTAAAATCGTAATAATTTATTTTATCATTATGACATATGTAGTATGTATCACAATCTGTTCTTTTCTGAATATTATTTTTACAAAATAATGTCGATGTTTCACATCTTCCAGGCGTCCCGTGACACCTACATTTTTTTTCTACTTGAATTTATATCAAAATATATTCTAATATTATTCCAGCAGTAAAAATAGTACCACGCCCATATTCCTGAAACAGTAGTACAATTTAACCTATGCTCGCCTTTCTCAAAGTGCCTCGCTAAGTATCTGACTTACGCTGACTTACTTAAGCTTTACGTGGACCCGGAGCAACACAGGGTAGTAGTGGTCTTCCTTAGGCACGCCT
The DNA here is from genome assembly GCA_002245475.1 of Calephelis virginiensis. NCBI lineage: Eukaryota > Metazoa > Arthropoda > Insecta > Lepidoptera > Riodinidae > Calephelis > Calephelis virginiensis. The sequence goes on along the minus strand of NJDC01000279.1, from coordinate 15,691 downwards.
GCCTTAAATAGCCCCCAGTGTTATTTGTTTCTCTTGGTCATGTAGACAATACAGTACTGGTAACTAACGCATAATCTTTTTTTGCAACAGCTTTTAAAAATCGCGAAAAAAGAATTTGGTTCTCCTCACATTTTGTCAGAGGTCGATGAACTTTAGTATGGAGAACTAAATTCTTTTTTCGAAATTTATGAAAAGTTGTAGAACTAAACTTGTTGTGTTGATTTACTAAAGCCGCCCTAGAAAGGTTATGCGATAGTTACCAGTAACCCTGTATGAAGAGTCCATGTTAACTAAGACCATATACAGGTTGTATTTGGCACCGTAACGAAAACTTCTGTGGTAGTTTAGATACATATCAGACTTCAAAATTCCTGTTACAGTTTTTGTCGGAAACAAGCGGTTAAATATTTAGCAGTTTTTCAGCCCGCAATGTATAGCGAACAAAGTATATGCATTAACCCGCGCGTTGTAAGCTGTAAGTGCCGACCTAATACCCTGTTTTATTACATTGCTGTTTTTAGTAAAAATGTGTTATTTATTAGATTTTAAATAAAAATAGAGTTGCGTTAGATAGTATTAATGAAATAGTGGTGAAATCAATAAGAAATACAAAAATTTTAAAAAATCATGATATTTCGGACACGAAATTCCAACTACATATGCATGTCTATCATGTACATAATCCATGGTTTCATGTTTCGCTGTCATTTACACGGTGTATATATTTGCGACATTGAGCAGAGCTATTGTGTTTGTATTTATTTACTCACCATCTCCGTAATTAAATTTCACCAGACGACCGTATGGAGTTTGTGGTATTCCCCAGGTCGGTCTTTGCAAGTTGTTGCAAGTCCCATCTATGGAACGGTAACGAGTCTTCGGACAGGATTGAGGTGGGATCCCACAAGTTTGAGTAGCTGGATCCTGACCAGCTCCAATTGGTGGTGGTGGATTGCTGAAACTGTTCGAAAGATTTGAATTTTTATTTTTCCTTTAAATATGCATTAGTACTTTTACCGTTACACTATTATCTATATCTTAAAAAAGTATCTTTACGACCACTACCCCGAAGATCATGACTAAGGCACCCCGATTAGCCGATTTAAGTCCTACCATAGTTTGATCGCGGTAATTATTTAAAGGTGGCAAGCCTTAAAAAAATATCTTAATCGAGAGGCAACTTTTTCAATATAAATCAAGAAAGAAAAGCTTGAGCTAGCTTCTTGTAACAGTTTTATTGCTTCACTTATAGTTCATCATAAAGATGCTATTGGTATTTTGTTAGCTATCAAGAAACAAAGTTTTTGTCTCGTAAGGATTCGACTGTTACTTTATAACTTTTATTTGTTTCATTTATTAATAACTTCTTTTCCACTTATAATCGTCAACATTGGCTAACCCCGAAACTTAACCTTTATATTAAATATTTTATACTTTGCTTCTGAGGTGTAAACTTTTAATACAAAACTAATTAAAGTAGCTTGTGTATCCATTTACGAGTTTGATCGCGGTAATTTATTAATAACCAATCATTTCACCGCCAATGAGTCCAATTACAAAGACAAGTGCGACAAATATAATATTTTTTTATGATATTGGAAGACAAACAGGAGGCGCTGTTCAAAGTTTTCATGCAAGTAATATACAGAGACGGTAGCGGCTATAGTAAACTTGACAAGCTATAAACTCATGGTAAATCTCTGAACCACGAAGTAATTTATATATCGCTTATCATTAGAACACAATAAAATAAGTTGGATACAGCGTTTAAGTTATGTATCATCTTGTAGTGCGCGGAGGTTGTTGATTTTATCTTAGTTCTTGAAGTTTCCTAATTTAGCTTTATAAAAGTTTCATTTTCTATGATATTGAAAGGCAAATAAGCAGACGGATTTCCTGATGGTAAGAAATTCACGTCGCCTAGAGACACCAAAGGTGGTAATGGTGCGCTGCCAACCTGGGGCCGGGATGTTAGGCCTCGAGCAAAAGTAAGTCGAGTTAAATTCTTAAGGAACGACTATACTCTGCGACAAATTGTATTTATGTAAAACTATATCAAAATATCGCAAAAGGAATTGTGGACCATTTTAGAATGACCTGTAGATTCTAGAAAAATATAGTTTTTATAGACAACCCTCAGGTTTAGATAGACTAGCAGTTTATTTTTATTTTTTAATGATATTGGAAGGCATACAAGCAGACGGATTTCCTGATGGTAAGAAATTCACGCCACCTAGAGACATCAAAGGTCGTTGCCAACTGGAGGTCGCAATCTTAGGCCTAAAGCAAAAGTAAGACCGGCTACCTTACCCTCCGAACTGGAACACGTCAACGGCAAGCATTGACGTTTGATTTTAAAGTAGTACAAAAATAGTTAATTATTCTATTAATTATTAATATAATTTCATTAATTCTCAAACAAACTAAAAAAATAAGGCAAAAATTATACAATTCTTCACCATTGTAACAAAAATTATTCCTTATTTCCCATTACCTGATTTATGAGAATAGTTCCTTTATTTATTGAGGAAAGATATAAATATAATAACCTTTGTCCATTAGTGTTTTGCCATCCTGCCGGGTTTTGTCCTTGCTGGTAGCTGGTAACAGAATCAGTGAATTGTTAGTTTAGTGATGTTAGTGCGACAAAAACTAATTACACATATTAGTACACAATCCACATTACAACCGTTAACACAAACGGGGTTTTCATGTACATATTATAGGATGTCCGTCGAGGGAAGATCCAAGGAGGTTTGGAAGATACAAGGGGGTTATTGGGATACATGACCAAACCAGACCATTGGATGGGCAGGGTTGTAGGTAGGTTGAATGTTAATCGCCCTATTAAATTTTGACTTGATTGGTTGTGTATGTGACCTGACGTGATCCTTCCCCTGGGTTTGACTCATATTCCATCTAATGCCCAATGAACGATATTGGAGATTTAAAGGCATACGGTCAATTATAATAACAAGTAAATTTCAAAAAGTGAGTTTAGCTTAACATAATTTCTTCGTTTAAATCAATTCAAGTGAGTATTAGTCAAAAACGTCAAAACACGTCAACTGGCTGCTATAGAGCAAAATAATCTTAACCTCTAAATTATCAAGTTTAATTGATATTTATATAACCATTGTAGTTTGCCCAAAAACTAACGATACATTAATCATACTTTAATGTTTAGAGTTAACAATCAATAATAAATGACAGCAGTTAGATTTTTCACTATTTGTAAAATAAAAATAAAAATACCTTTTACAAAATGACTCGTTTCTGGGATAAAGGAACCGGACATCAGTGGCATAACTATTATTTTTATAATACAATTATTTAGTCATACTACATAGTGTGCAATGTTATATTACAATTTTATTTTATATAAGAAACTGTGAAAAGACAGTTATTTAACTATAAATAAGCAGTTCTATATGATTTACGTTAGTCAAAAATATATTGTGAATAAAATATAACACATACTTTGCCAATTTTTGTAAACATTCAAACGATCTTGTAATTAATAAAAAATGTATTTTGCTAGAGCTTTAAATAGTTATGAAAAACAATTAAAATACATGGGAAATAAGTACATTAAAATGTATTTTTAATTGCAATGTTTTTAGTTTTATTCTTTATACTTAAAGTGCAGGCATGATATTTCAATATAAAAAATAATTAAGATTTATTTAAGTATAAAGTATTTATTTATGTACACCGTATATTTGAATGCGAAAGTAAAAGTGAGTTATGTTTGATGTTTACTTAATATATAAAAAAAGTTAAAGCTTTTAGAAATGTTCATAAAGGTTCACTACAAATACATACTCAACTATACACATATAAGTATTTAAGTGAGTTTTTTAGAAGTAAATTTCAGTAATAAATCATCCCATAAGTAAAATTAGAGTTATATATTTGTTTTTGAAACATTATAGCTACTTTAAATTTTTCAAAACCATCAAGAAACGTATAGTAACCATCTTAAAGTTGGCAACCCTAAGTCTAAGTATACTAACGTGAACAAATAAATCCAGCAAATGTACACACATTTAATAGAAATCGTGTCCTATTTCAACCCATTGGTTCATGAATTCTATCAAGATCGAATGAATATTGGCAAATATGTTGTTACATTTTAAGTTCACGCTTTTCTTAGCCTATGCTATTTGAGTTTTCTACACTATATTTTTTAAACAACTATTGGAATGAAGTTCCTTACGGCAGGTTTGGAGGAGATGGGGATTTTGCTGCGCGACCGAATTTAAAAAAATGTGATACTAAAAACTGTAAGAAAAAACCGTATAATAAAACCGTCAAATGAGACGTGCGCAGGCGCGACAATCTTATACACAAGCGAGTAGTGTATAATACCTTTCTCTTTCTCCCTCACTCCACCCCATCAATGCTCATGGTATATACTCATGAATTATTGTGTCGATTCTACATTAGCCGAAGGAACTTCGTCCCTACCTGCTGTCCACATTTATATTTATTTTTATAATATGGCATGTACAAATTAAATTTCTCACCCTAAACCTGTGACTGCCAGTCTCTGTGGTGGGAAGCCATTTTGTAATAACCTCGGAAAACTCAACAAGCCTTGGTTTTGTGGGCTATTCGGTGAAATAAGTTGTAGAAAGTTTTGTACAGCAGGTTGGTGGTATTGACCCTCCACTATCCATAGCGTCAAAAAAAGAAAGACGGTTGACCACTTCATTGTAACCTGAAACAAACATAAAAATTCACATAAGGAATTTACAAGCAGAAAAGTAATAGAATGAACCCCAATTTTCACCATGTTTCGATTTGATAATTTTAACATTTTTGGGGTACTATCTCAGATTCTAAAGATTTTGATATGGTATCATATAAATTTCGCCAGTAGCCGACTAGTGGTTTTTAAGTGCCTGCCCTAGTTGACTGCCTCGTTCACACGCGTAACTTCACCCACTAACCACGAGGTTCGGGTTCAATTTCGGACAGGAACGGATATTTGTGTGTTAAAAATTTAGATGTTGTTCCCTACCTTCTATCAAAAGCAGTTATAAAAAATTGTTTTGTTAGATGACGATATTTAAATGTTATATAGGATTAGGAACGGTTATTATTCATGTATTTATTTAGCATGTTGTGTTTACATTCAGAAGAGATCAGCTTAGAAAATCTTTATTTCATAAGGATTAATTTTATATTATAAAAGTTGTATCTCCGTTTTGTAGACGTAATAAACAAGAAAAACAAAAGATGTCTGCATTCCTGAGCCTGGGTCTTTATGAAATTATTCTGGTATCTATACATAGACGTATTCCTATGTATTAGTATTATTGATTAACATCCATAAAAAAAGAATGTAATTAAATTCAATTAATGCAATTTATTCACAATAAGTTAATTAACATGTGCCCAATTGTAATTACTAAAACCTAAATACGTATTATTTAGTATAACCCAAAAAAATTTATGAGTAAAGCATATTTGATTGTTCTTTATGGGTTATATAATATAATAAAAATCTCGTGTCACGGTGTGCGCGATTGAACTTTTCGGCTCAACCGATTTTCGTGAAATTTTGTTAGCATATTGAGTAGGCCTGAGAATCGGCAACATCTATTTTTCATACCCCTAAGTGGCAAGTGTGACTCACCCCAATTTTTTAAATAAAATGACATCAAAAAAAGTAGCTGAACAACGTCTGCCGGGTCAGCTAGTCTTATATATAAAATTCTCGTGTTACGGTGTGCGTGATTGAACTCCTCCGAAATGACGTGACCGATTCTCATGAAATTTTATGATCATATTGCGTAGGTCTGAGAATCGGTCAACATCTGTTTTTCAAACTCCTAAGTGATGAAGGTCACTCAACTCAATTTTTTCACTAAAATTACATTAAAATACAACAGAACAACGTCTGCGGGGTCAGCTAGTCTTATATACAAAATTCCCGTGTCACAATGTTAGTTACCGTACTCTTCCGCAACGGATTGATCGATTCTTATGATATTTGTGAGCTATTGAGTAGGTTTGAGATTCGGCTAACATTTTTTTTATAACCCTAAGAGATGAGGGTGAATCACTGCAAAAAAAATAGCAGCTAGTTATCAAAAAAAAGTAACATCAAACTCAGACTTCCCTGTAGAAAGTTATTTAACGTAAAGTTGAGTTGAAATTGAGATCCCACGTTTTTTTTTCGTTTGTTGTTAAAATTTAGTTAGCACAAAAAAATGTTCGTAACAGCTGCTTGTAACAATCTAATTTTTAATATGTCTATATTTGTGAGGTCCCGGGTTCGAAGCCCGGGTCGGGTAACAAAAAGAAAAGTAGGTTTTTCCAATTTTCTAATAAAAAATGTTGCTCGGGATTGGATATGTGTCCGGTTGGCGATAGGCTTGCCACCTATCACATTGTGGGACTTAGTGACTTCGGCTAGTTGTGGGTGCCCTGGTTATGTCTCCCCTTTCAGGGATATGGGCGTGAAGATGCTTCTAAATATGAAAGAAAGTCTTATTAGTTACACTATTTATAACTCAAGAACGGCTAAACCGATTGAGCTGAAAATTGATTGGGAGGTAGCTTAGAACCGGGAGAAGGATATAGGTACATTTAAACCTACTCATACATAGCCAGGTACATAGCCAGGAAACTAAGACACAAAACATTTTAGTTCTGCCACACAAACTGAACGGGCGGAACGGAGTTCGTCGGAACAGCTGGTATCGAATATAGCTCTCGTCAAACACATATTAAAAATACAGATTTTTAAGATTATACGATTTGTCAATTCACTTTCTCACATTAACAAATCACTTTGTTAATGCTCGTGTATAATAGCCGTTTGTATGTCTGTCTGTTGATACCTTTTTGCTCAAAAATGCTTGGTGTAAAATATTTAAATAAAAACATAATTGCTAATGCTGCCTATAGCTTTAATTGTCAAAAGGGGAATACTAAAGAGCATTATTGAGGCAGGCTTACCGTCACTAACACCGTGACATCTGCTTAGGTGGTAGAGTTTCGCTGCGACTCACTTGGATTGGTACTACCGCCCAACCTATTCCTGCCGCCATAACGTCATGACGTGTTCTGATTTGGAGGGTAAGGTAGCCGGTAAACTTACTTTTGCTCGAGGCCCAACATCCCGGCCTCAGGTTGGCAACGCACCATTTCCGCCTTTGGTGTCTCTAGGCGGCGTGAATTTCTTACCATCAGGAAATCCGTCTGCTTGTTTGCCTTCCAATATCATAAAAAAGGTCCCCTTTTGAGGATTCATGACCGCACTGTTTTGTATTGTTTTTACATATACATACATATCTTTATGCCAAGTTCCGTACGGGGTAGGCAAAGAGTATCGAGCGCCACATCTTACGAGCCTAGCCTACCTGTATGGCTTCCTTCACATTCATTACCCTTTTCATATAAAAACGCCTCGACTCTTGAGTTCAGTCGTGTTAGTTACACTATTTATAACTCAAAAACGGCTGAACCGATTGGGCTAAAAATAAACGGACAGACAGTGAAAAACAAGGAGACAGACATAGAATTGTTGGCGGTGAAGAAACTAGGACAAACAACATTCTATCTTTTTTCTACACAAACTACACGGGTTAAACGAGATTCGATGAAGCAGCTAGTTTACAATAAATAGATATTAATGTTTAATTATTTTTTTTTGGTTTAGATCTTATATTTATTATTTACCCTACGTTTTGTCATGTGTGATGAATTAGTATGAAATAAATGTTTTGTTTCTTTGTTACATGAATGCAAAAGTGTATTGTTTGTCCGTTTATCCCACTTTAACGAAGCCATGTTATAATTGTTGTGTGGATATGGTTATGAAACTGAAGAAATTCGCTACTTGTTATTCCGATACCTAAAGGGGTTCCCCCGGGAGCGATAAATAATTTTAACACGTGGAAGTGCCAGCTAGCAGCATCTAGTTTCACTTATAAATAAAAAAAAGTAAAAAGTATCTTCACGTCCATATCCCCGAAGAGGTAGGCAGAGGCACAACCAGGGCACCCACGACTAGCCGAAGACACTAAGTCCCACAATGTGATAGGTGGCAAGCCTATCGCCAACCGGGCACATATCCAATCCCGGACAACATTTATTTTTTATTAGAAAATTAGAAGACCCAAAATTTCTTTTTGTTGGCCGACCCGGGATTCGAACCCGGGACCTCATGCAGTCAAGTCCAACACCTGAACCGCTAGACCACAGAGGCGATTATAAACTTATAAATAAAAAAATAAAATTAAAATCATGAAATACTTTCGCCCCGTACTCAAGTAAATTCTTCCATACACCTTCCCCTACCGGAGTTTTATGGACATAAATTATATATTTTACCCTAAGGTTGTCTCACTGAGATTGTTTTAAACCGATAAGGACACCTTTACGTAGGTTTATATATTTATTAGCTGTCCCGGCGAAATTTGTTACACCGGCCTCTGTATGGAAAAAATTAAAATATACTCTGTGGTCTAGTGGTCCGGCGTCGGACTTGATTTCTTGAGGTCCCAGGTTCGATTCCCGGGTCGGACAACTTAAACAAAAGCTTAAAAATTTGTACTTTCAATTTTCTAAGAAAGATAATGTTGCCTCTGGTTGGATCTGTGCCCGGTTGGAGATAGGCTTGCCTCCTATCACATTGTGGGACTTAGTGTCTTCGGCTAGTCGTGGGTGCCCTGGTTGCGACTCTGCCTACCTCTTCGGGTATATGGGCGTGAAGATACTACTTTACTACTATGAAATACTTTCGCTCCAAACTTAAATAAACTCTACCATACACCTGCCCCTACTGGAGTTTTATAGGCATGAATTATATCTTTCACCCTAAGGTTGTCTCGCTGAGATTGTTTAAAACTGATAAGGACACCTTTACACCATAAGTTAATATATTTATTAGCTGTCCTGGCGAACTTCGTTCCACCCGTCTCTTTGTATGGACAAAACGTTAAATGTTGTTTTCCCTAGTTTTCTCACAGGTTTTATATTTTTTTTCTTATCTTTTAAGCCTTCTCTGGACTTCGAAAAATAATTCAAAATAACAATTAGCCAAATCGGTCCCGCTATTCTCGAGTTTTAGCGAGACTAACGAACAGCAATTGATTTTTGTACATAAGAAGATATTTTTAAAAAAGTATCTTCACACCCATTACCCCGAAGAGATAGGCAGAGGCACAACCAGGGCACCCACGTCTAGCTGACAGGGGATTCGAACCCGGGACCTGATGCAGTCAAGTCTAACAACTGAACCGCTAGACCACAAAAACTATGTTAACGCCCATATCAAATTTTTTTATTGCCCATCACGAGGTTCGATTAATTTAGGACCTCAAGAAGCAAAGTCCGACGTCGGACCGCTAGACCACAAAGGTGATACCTAAATATTATAATATTATGGCTTGCTTTCACGTCCCTGGAATTACGGTTATACCCGTTTGCCAGAATTTGATTTGCCATAATTTCATCTGCTATGGTCTGCAATGGTCAACAGACATAATATTGGTTCTCATAATTTCATATGTCATACTCATTGTTTACTATATTAGTCACGTGCTAGAAACTATGTTTCCCATAAAGTCAATTTCAATAATATCTATATTTTTTTAAAGAAAGAAAAAAAATTTCGCCCAAGACAGGATTTGAACCTGTAACCTTTTTATTGTAATTTGTATTTTATTTTTTTATTATTTTTTATTTTATTTTTATTGTATTTTTGTTGTAATTTGGTTAGAGCATTCGTCGGCTTGAGACGAAAGGTTACAGGTTCAAATCCTGTCTCAATTTTTTTCTTTCTTTAAAAATTTATAGAAATCTATCCCAAGCACAGGGCAAGTGCTAAAAAAAATACGTTGCGAGAAACGAAAGTTATGGCCATTCTAAAATGTGAATTTCATCTGTAATGATGAACTCATTTGGTGGGTACTCAGGATTGTGTATCTATAGGACATAAATACCCTTTTTAACGGGTTAGAAAGGAATTAAAAATTTCGCCACGGGACTTGAATCTTCAGTAGCTCAATTTGGTTAGAGCATTCGTCGGCTTGACGGTTACAGGTACAAATCCTGTCTGGGGCGAATTTTTTTTTTATTTAAAAAATTATAAAAATCTGCCCCAAACACAGGTCAAGTGTTAAAAAAAAATACGTTCAATAATATCATTTGCTAGCATGATTGTAAGCCGTATTATCACAAGTCATAACATCATTCACCATAAAAATAACTTCTAGAAAAAGAACATATTGGCCGGCTAATTGCCACAAAGCTAATCGCTATTTAGAACAAAGCATTAGGTTAAATTTGAACAGAAGCGACTTTAATCATATAAAAAGATACTAGATAAATAGGTATTACAAATAAAGATAACTCTAATATGTAATCATATTGTCGTATATTTATGAGACATACACAATCGTAATGTGATATAATTGTTTTGGTTAGGTTAGGTTAGAACATGAAAGACAACGCACGAGCTGAGCGAGCGAAGTGAGCGTGCCGCGGCAGCGGCCAGCAAAGTGCCAGAAAGCTAATCGCTTTTTAGAACAAATGCGTTAGGTTAAATTTGAACGGAAGCGACTTTGATTGTATAAAGAGGCACTAGATAAATAGGTATTAGAAATAAAGATAACTCTAATATGTAATCAAATTGTCACATATTATTAGAAATACACAATCGTACTGTGATATATTTACAACAATTTACATTTAACTTAATGCAGATACAAATTTTTGTAAGGCATTTAAATATTCTGTTGAATAATATTTTTGCAAGTAATAAAATGGGTAACAATATGTATGGCACTCGTATCAATATGCAAACTAATAATTTTAGGGCAAAGAAGAGTATGTCACAGGTATATTATGGTTAACAAAACATTCGGGCAAATAAAAATTCGGGCAAATGAAATTCTAGCTTTTGAATACATGGCATATATTCTTCGGGAAAACAATAGACAATTCTGGAATTGATGTAATATTGAGTTAAAATGTCAATAAAATTAACAAGTGGTAAAATAAATATCTTTACGCTCCATGTCTCCAAAGAGGTAGGCACAACGAAAAAATTTACTAAACTCAAATTAAGCTATATTCAAATAATGGTACCTACCTAGTATGAATCTAACTCAGAGTTAAATACTTACATAATTCAGGAATGTCAAAATGGTCCTAGTGTGATAATGTCTTATATCGTAATTGTACGATGTTGGTATACAACACAGAACAATATTACTCACATAGGTGTACAATAAAATGTATTGAGAGCACTAAAGAGAAGGAAAATCTTTTTGTTACCTTCTTCTTGTTGTTACTGTTCCTTTAAAACTAGCACAGCATACACAACAAAGCGTTTACTTTACGCGGAAAAATAACTCTGACCCAGGTTTAAACCTAATAACTTCTAAGTAATAACATAACATCTTTTTGGAAAAAATAAGTTACAGCCAAATTCATCGTGATAATAATTTAACAATTACTTTAGTATTTACTATATTGGTTCTGTGGGTAGAATAAAAAATAAAACGCGGGTAGAAATAAAACGCAAACTTCAAACTTGTTTACCCTCCAAATCTTTTTTTATATTAAAAAAGACTGATGTTTTGTCATACAGCTTAATTTATTACTTAGGGTACATAATTTAATGATTAAAGTAATTTTAATATTTAGGATCAGAAGCCTCTTATACAAAAAGGCTATAGCCAAATAAAAATTTTGATTGAGGTGAACTAAGCAAATACGCCTACACCGCTTTAATTCAACTTGTTTAATTAGTATTAACTTTCTATAGGCTGCTTGGGCAAGCTTGAGTACATTTCTCAATGATGAACCATGATTTATCCTTTTCCAGAAACGGCTACTGGAGAAATGAGATTTTATTATTATAATTACACTTTATAGCAAATACAAATGATTTTTTATGATAATGGAAGACAAACAAGCAGACGGATTTTCTGATGATAAGAAATGCACGCCGCCTAGAGACACATAAGGTGGTAATGGTGCGTTGCCAACCTGAGGCCGGGAAATGCTCGCAATGAACGAGACTCGCGTGCTACGTACGATTCGCCTAAAGTTCGCGCGAAGTTCACTCTGTAGTCTGGCGCAGGTACGATCAAATACCGACTTTTGGCGCTACTAGTTTAAAAACATGTGTTTTAGTTATATCTTAATTGTCTAGTCTTTATATTGTGTTATATAAACAATACGAATGTGCATGTGCAAGCAAGTAAGAAAATTTTATCATATCCTACTAATATTTAATAGATATCCAAAAAGGTTGTGTGTTTATCAAAATATCAGTATTTATGTTATTTATATATACACAACACTTATAACACAAAACAAAAGTTTTTTGCAACTGTGCCCAAGCAAAAGAAACGAAGCACGAGTAGGATTGACTATAAGCGAGAGAGCGGTCCGCTTCCTAAACATTCCCATTTTATTTAAGTTTTGCGTGAACTGTAGTACTGCATACTGCACATGTCGGTGACTTAATTAATTCAAAATTGATTACAATAACTTGAACCCGGAACTTTTCCTTACTTCATAAAGTTAAAAAAGTAGCCATTAATTAGAATAATTATTTATTTCACTCACACTGTATAATTGATACTTGCATACGTCTTTAAAAATTCTAAAATGTAAGTACTGGGTCTTGCAGTCGTCAGAATTTGATTCAACTTAATTTGTCAATTTTCTCTTTGTTCATGACGTTTCCATCAATGGTATACAAGCCACAGAGCAATCGCTGAGTTCAAGCCATCAAGAAGATAATTCAACTTCATCAGTGCCTATGTAAGCGAGCAAAACGCAATATTTGGACGCAAAATAATATTCTACGCGCGAGAGGTTACGCGTGTAAAACGCCCTTTGAGGACTGGCTCTTATGTTATAATTTCGTCACTTGTTTTCCATCTTGTCAATACTCTTGGAGTTGACAGTTATTATCAACTATCAATTAAAGGAAAAAAACTTATTATTTGACAAAATAACTTCGGTGTTTTTTGCAATAGAAAGTAATAAAAGTAGCTATTAAAGCTTAATATCTTTGTTACTCTGATGTTTTTGTTTACGATCGGAATTAAGTAAGCTAATAAACTTTAAGCTCCAACATTGTGTCATAGGTAAAGTTTAATAAAATAGTGAAAGTGATGTAACATATACCTTATAAACTCCGGGGATTTCATTAGCCGTTTTATTTTACTGCAAAATATTGTGTGAAAAGCCGTAGGATAAGAGTGCGGTTTAATTTTCTAAATACCTTTAAATTTGTAGCTCTTAATGGTCATGGAATAGCAACGTTATTAAAAAAATACTTGCCGCATATCACATTATGGGACTTACTTTTAAGAATTTCGGCTATTCATAGGTGCTCTGGTTTTAAAACTGTCTAGTACTTCGTAAAAATAGTCGCGAAGGTACTTCTTTTTTTAAATACTCAAAAGGAATATTGTCTCTATTCATATTATGTGATCATCCGCATCGGTTGAATTCTGATTTGATTCTTAAAAGTTTGGAAGAGTGGAGTCGTTAGACTTGACTATCCCATGCAAGTGGCTAAAGGTTAAATAGATTTGCAATTCAAAATCAAAAAATGGTATATGTAAAAATACAAAACATCTATCTGATTGTTTGTCTTTTGAAATATGCAAAAAAAATTAAGAAACTTTTGGTGAGACAGTATCATCATCCCCACTCCACATCTTAAATGGAAGCTTGGAGAAACTTTGAGACTCTATTAAGTAACGAAGGTTTATCATTCCCTTCCTAATGATGATACCTTGAGCTACCATAAATGCACAATATTCAATCTGTTGATATTTAAGGAAAAGTATTGGAAATACGTCATAGAATATCATTAATAAAAATTATTGACAGAAGTTTTGAAGGTAAACCATCCAACCGTCTCATGATGCTAACAAAAGCTGACACATTTGTATCTTACGTTATAAATATATAAACGAAAAAAAGGTTTGTTTCACATTCGTCCTACAAAATTTCGCCCTACGTCAGAAATCCGTGTACGTCCTACATTTTATTTCCGTTTCATCCTAAAAAATAATTTCCTATTTATTATTTTAATTTCGTCCCGTTTCGCCCCAAATTTTATGCTCGTTTCGCCTTGTTCATTTTTGTTAACAATTTTAAGTAAGATCAGAAACAAAAATGTCTTTATTATTTATAGTAGGTAAATAATGCGAAACTGGAAACAAAGGGTTGCCGGGCTATTTATACGTTTATACGCTAAATAGTAACGCTTACATTTTCCATTTGATTTCAAAGTTTTGTTACCTTTTTATTATGTAACCTCTATTAATTGTTTTGTAAAGAATAAAGATATAGTTATTAGATACATACCCATATTTAGTTATTTATCTTATACATATTTAGTTAGCTAGTTATATAGTATTAAGTAACGGCCAATGTTAATAATGTATCTCAATCTAATGGATTTTAAGCAATCTAGATAGCTGCCTATCCGACGGCCTATCCTATACCTAATTGCCATATTAATCCTTTCCACGGATATGTTATTGGCAAGCGATAACATAAAAATGGATCAAAATAGCAATCTTGGATTGATTATTAATATTGGCCGTTAGTGTATTTGATTGCCTCTGTAGTCTACGGCTGCAGCGTCAGAATTGACTTCTTGAGGCGGGACCTTGGATCGCGGTTCGATTACGAGGTCGGGCAGCAAAAAAAATAGAAAATTGTGAATTTTCAATTTTCTAATAAGGATGAAGTTGCCTGGGAATGGATATGTGCCCGGTTTGCGATAGGCTTGCCACCTATCACATTGTGGAACCTAGTATCTTCGGCTAGTCGTGGTTGCCCTTGTTGTGCCTCTGCCTACGTCTTTAGGGTATGGGCTTGAAAAAATTACTTTTTTTAGTTGGATATTAGCTGATGTAATTAATAAAACTGATCTGTGATTTTGATTTTGTAAATAACATATTTTGTGATTTTTGTATGATTTTATTAGAATAACTAAAATATTCAAATAATTTGTAGGTAAAATATTTTAAACTAATAACTCGTTTAGAAATGATACAAGAAACAGCAAACTTGATACATACCTACTTCATTATTTTATTACACGAAGTAAATCTTATAATTCACAAGTGACGACGTTCTTAAAAAAATTGTGCATAAACGGTACTTTTAGGACCTTATGAAATGTAGGACGAAACAGGAACAGTGTGTGAGGCGAATAAGGAAATTTATGGAATGTGGGACAAAAAGTTAGGGCGAATACGGAACAAATCGAAAAAAAATACCTTTCGCACAAACATTCTAAAATAGATGTTTTTCATTGTATAGAGCGTTCATGTGAAAACTTAAACTTGCTTTTGGAAGATAAATTTGATAGCGTCCCAATGAACTAATATAATATAACTATATATTATGATATGAGAAAGTAAACAAGCAGATGGATTTCCTGATGGTAAGAAATTCACGCCGCCTAGAGACACCAAAGGTGGTAATGGTGCGTTGCCAACCTGAGACCGGGATGTTAGACCTCGAGCAAAAGTAAGTTTATCGGCTACCTTACCCTCCAAACCGGAACACGTCATGACGTTATGGCGGCAGGAATAAGTAAGGTGGTGGAACCAATCCGGGTGAGTCATAGCGAAACTCTACCATCTAATCAGATGTCACGGTGTTAGTAACGGTAAGCCTATGC
>NJDC01000277.1:266147-293025 GCA_002245475.1 Calephelis virginiensis | reverse complement strand
TAGGTGGTAGACTATTACAATAGGCCCATACATCTCGGCCGTAGGACAACGACGCACCTGTAACGTCTATGGACCACGGTTGTGTCTTGCAACCAGAAAACCTTTATGCATGTTTGCAGTCATATCTCATAAAAAAACACATGTAGGTTTTATCTAGTAACATATACCATCTTTATATGTAAAACTGTATTATAATTCTAAAATATTTTTAGGCGAAGACAATGTGATTTTGCATAAATTTCCTAATCCTGATAAGAATTTCAGTATGTATACAACTTGGATTAACGCTATTGGGGGAGAAGTTGTTACGTTGAATCCTAATGATGTACATAAGAATCGTCGTGTGTGTCATAAACATTTTTCAGCAAATAGTTTAGCATGTTCAAACAGGATCTTGCCTAATGCTGTTCCAACAATAGGGTTATCAGGTAATAACTTGTTTCATAATAATTAAATCACACTGTCTATTGATGAAAACCTGCGCTCATCTCTTATGAACTGCCTTGTATGTAGGGATTGAATCTAAAGAGACAGATTTGATATTCCGGCAGACCAAGCATCATTGAATGTTTATCAATGGTTCTAGCAATTGGTTTCAAATAGTAGAGATCTATTGCGTGAGTAGGTATTTAAAATGTGTTGCACATTTTTATGATTATCTGCATCAGACAATTATCAAGTAACAAACTGATAGGTCTTTTCAGGCGCAGGTTTTGTTTGCAGTTCTATTAGAAGTTAACTTACAGATGACACAATTATTTATTTTCTATAATTGTTATTTAATTTATTTAATTATTTTTTGTAAGTTAATTAAACTAAGAGTTGTGATTAAACTCATGATAGTGATAATTGTGACATTAACTAAATAGATTTATCAAATTATTATGGTGGTTGCCTTTACGATAAGACCAATTTGTTGTCATTCTCAAAGACTTATTTTCTCCTCATTTATTGAAGGAAATTATTTTAAAAATTCAATACACCAACTACTTAAAAATTGTTTGCTTGTTGTCTAATCTTAACATTGGATTGAAAATAAAGTTGACTTATTATTTATAAACTACCTATAAAAAGTACAATGAAACTTGATTTTATTACTAACAGCTCATTTCGAACTAAAAAAAAAAAGTATCTTCACGCCCATATCCCCGAAGAGGTAGGCAGAGGTACAACCAAGGCACCCACGACTAGCCGAAGACATTTCGAACTAAAAAACAAAAATCATGCTGATTTGACCAAATTGGCTGGATCAATGAAAATAACTCTGGAATTATATTCTAATTGTATGAAAGCAGATGTTGTATTATACTATAAGCCATAAGGAAATCAAAAGGACACTGAAACAATGAAATAGTTACTGAATTTTTTTAATATTACACATTTCAATTTCATGATAACATTTAATTTTATTGGCCTACCATTAATAAGGTATATACGCATGTATTCCATTAATGTGCATATCAACTCAACAAATGCAAGGTTTGATTTTACTTTCTACTTTTTAGGATTTACAATAGTAAGCCGACGGGAGCCAATGAGAGAAATAACAAATATATCTTTTGAAAAAACAAAATTGCAAGCAACTGGACTAAGTAAGAAGAAAACTGAAGAATCATCAAGCTCTGCTTTTCCTCAATGTGCAACTACATCCATACCATCAATCTCTTTTCGAGGTAAAATTGTAATTTAATCGTATTTCTTATTCATGTATGCACATAATTCATGCTTAAAGACAGACAGGTGGTCTGTCTGTTACTCTTTCATGGCTAAACCGCTAGAGGCATTCTAATGAAGTTTCGTATGTTTATTGTTTAAATTCGGAGTTAAAATATAGGCTATCAATACCCAAAGAACTATAAAGGGGATGGAAGTTTGTATGAAAAATTATTACCTAAAATATATGAAAGTGCTGTCTAAAGTAACTATTATACTATTCTTCTATGACAATGTTGCATGACATGGTAGTTTTCTTATTCATCAGCAATAGACTAAATTATTCTAAGTTAACCATGTTATCAATAAAAGGTTTTCTTAAATATAACAAATTTCAAGTCAATTGGTTTTTAGTTTACATGATTAAATATAACAAGTATATTTTCGTAAGTATGGGAGGAGGAATTAGGAAAGTGTACTAAGATAATACTTATGATGTATTTTTTATTTTTTTCAGAGCCTAAACAAATTTATTTTAATAATGATGAAATTGCTTTGGGCAAAGCTGTCAAAAAGTTAGGAAATAAAAAAGAGTCAAGTATTAAAAAAATGGGCAAAACTGTTAAACTTATAGAAAATCCAAAATTTATCAGGGCCATGAAAAAATTCAGTGCAACTGCAAATAAATTTATAATGCTGCAATTCAGAGAGATTAAAAAAAAACTTGTTGGTCGTCGTTTTACCAAAGACGAAAAAGTTTTGGCCTTAGCTTTGTATAAGCAAGGGCCAAAAGCTTACAGATGGTTAAGAAAAATGTTTGTGTTGCCATCAGCAGTGACCCTCTCAAGAATGGTTTCAAATGCCTCACTTAAATCAGGCATCAATGAAAATATTTTCACAGAATTACAAAATAAGTGTCAAAAAATGAGAGAAAAGGAAAAGCTTTGCTTACTTTTATTTGATGAAATGTCAATTTCCCCAAATTTCAGTTATAATAAAAAAAGAGATGAAATTGTGGGATTTGTTAATGATGGTGAAGAAATGAAATTGAAAATTGCAGATCATGCATTAGTTTTCATGATACGAGGATTATTTAAAAATTATAAGCAACCTTTAATGTATACTTTTTGTAGCAGTACAACTGCAACTCATGAGCTTGTCACACAGTTAAAATGTGTAATACATAATTTACACAAAATTGGTTTAAAAGTAATAGCAACTATATGTGATCAAGGTGCTTCAAATGTTAGTGCTATTAATTACTTAATCAATGAAACCAAAAATAGATATTTGAAAATGAATAAAGAACTTCGCCAGAAAATATTTGAAATTGATGAAGAAGAGATTATTCCTTTATATGATCCTCCTCATTTATTAAAAGGAATTAGAAATAATTTGCTTACCAAAAATTTAAAATTTATAATGAATGGGGAGGATAAAATAGGGAAGTGGGATCACATTTTAACACTGTATAAAGAAAATCCTTGCTACAAGGGTATAAGGTTAATGCCTAAACTAACAGACAGACATATTTTGCCAGACAAAATTCCTAAAATGAAGGTGAAATGTGCGACACAAGTTTTTAGCTAAACAGTTGCGGCACAGATGGGCTATTTAGCAAGTAAGTATTTTGCAACTCAACAGAAAAAAGAAACATGTATGTATGAACAACAAATTGCAACAAATGTATGAATGTGTAACATACTTAGCTAGTAATGGCAGCGCAACAGAAAAGTAAACTTTTTGTCAGAAATATTTGTATATAAAAATTAAAGTTTCCTTAAAACAATTTTCTGCATGAAGGTGTTTTAAGAATTTCCTGAAAGTAGTCAAATGTGTAAAATATTACACAAATAAGTCAAATTGTTGGCTTCTACAATAATATTTTTGTATAGCTTTTGTATTAAATCACTAAGCTTATTGATCTTGTGATTGTGATGTAGTTAATAGAAAAGGAATACTAGTGGTAGTAATTTTATGAACTTTTAATAGGATCGGTATTTCAAGCATATGGCTCTCTTGGTATTTAAAACCTCAGCCAATAGACTTTATAGATGTTATAGAGAAGGCTATGTCCTGTGGGCACAGTACTAAATCTAATTTAAAAGTTATTTAGCTACTGGCTGTCTCGCTCTGGACTGGAATGCAACTTTGTCAAACATAGGTCTTATAGCGACAGGAAGAGGTGAGTAGGCGTATGCCCACACACCAATTTAACAACCCACGCAAACATTGCAAAGCACTCTTTTCATATTATAAAATATAAAAGGCCCATTTGTTGCCTCTCATTAACTACCCGACAGGAAGGTGGACTATTCTATGAAG
Organism: Calephelis virginiensis; assembly: GCA_002245475.1. Classification (NCBI taxonomy): domain Eukaryota; kingdom Metazoa; phylum Arthropoda; class Insecta; order Lepidoptera; family Riodinidae; genus Calephelis; species Calephelis virginiensis. The sequence goes on along the minus strand of NJDC01000277.1, from coordinate 289,047 downwards.
AGGAGCCGGACCAAAATATATTCTTTGGCAGTTTTAAATCATATACAGATTTATGTTTCATTATTGTATCATATTGCTAGTGACATAGTTGTATTTTTAAATAAGTTTCTATTTTATTTTTAGGTGTGGGGCTAATCCCCCAAGAATGTCAGGACACAGCTGATTTAATAATATTTTTCGATAAGTTGTTTGATTCCTTCAACGGAAGCTACAATGCAGCAAAATCTAAAGGCGCCAAGTATCTGCTGCACCCGGTCACTTCAAAGTCGCACCATCATAAAATTTGGGCTGATTCAGTAATCATTTTGAAATCCATGAAGTTTGTAAATAAAGATAAAATAAATAGTGTACCTTCTATTCTAAATTGGATTCAAACTATAATGAATACTCAATATATGATCAAGCAATTGTTTACAAAATATAATTTGTCGTCAATTTGGATGAGACACTTTAATCAGGACCCCTTGGAAAACTTTTTTGGCAGCATTCGAAGCCACGCCTATAGAAATGTAAATCCAACTTGTGCTGGCTTCGAAGCTGCATTTGCTGCTTTATTAATTAATAATTTAAGCAGCAATTATTCCATGGGGTCCAATTGTGAAAAAGATTCATGTTCGATGTTTAAATCTTTGAAAAAAATATTTTTTATTAAGCCTGTTTTAAATAAGTGTGTAATAGAAGTAGATGAAACTGATCTACATCAAGAATATGATGATATTGATGAAAAATGTAAAGACCCGAAGAAAAAAGCACAACTGGAGTATGTTGCAGGCTATGTTTTAAAAAATCTAAAAAAAAAAGTTTTTAAAAATTGTGCACAGTGCAAGACTGATTTGTTTACTAGTAATACTTGTGATTACTCTTTAAAATACAGGGAATATTTTGATAGAAAATACTGTCTTACATACCCAAACAAAAATGTCATAAAGATATTTTCAAATATTCAGGATATTATTACTAATATATTAAGAAATAATCCTAATAGGCCATTGATAAAAAATTACACTAAGACAATTTGCTCGGTCAATCTTGATTATAATCTTGTATTTAAATGCGAAGTACACAAAAAGGAAAACATATCCAATTTGGAAGAGATTTGTTTAAATTTATTTTTGTTTACATGGTGTAAAAATACCAACAATTTAATTAATGGAATTCGGAATGATTACGATAATAATGATAAAATTCAAGTTATGGCTGTGGAGTATGCAAGAAAAAGAAAAAACAAAAAACGATTGTAAATGTGTTTTATTATACTCTTTTTGTCAAATTTACATCCTTGCATAATATCCATTCATAATCTATTATTATCTTTTTCACTCTACATACATATATTCACTACTTTTTGATTTTTTATATTTCTTTAAGGTATGTGCAAAAAATGACTTTTTTTAAATATAGATTGGCTATTGTCATTATTGAGTTGTTTTTATTTTCTTACACATTTTAACTATCAGTTGTTATAATAATAAAGATGGCTCCCAACAGAAACTATCAGCAACAATACTTAATGTATTTCTACATTGTTATCTACTGATCTAGGGAGATTAAACAAGTCTAGTAGTTGTGTGAACACAACTCTACGGACAAAAGTTCTAGTAAACCCTTAGTTTAAACAAAATTGTTAGTACTATATCATTATGGCTGTACGCTAATAAAAGTACTAACAATTTTGAAAAAAAAAATAACGAAGTGGATGGGAACCCGAGCTAGTTGGATTAAATTAAGGTTTGTTTCTAGGGTAATTTCAATCATTAATGGTAGATGACGCTAATGTCGATTTAAAGAAGTGATTACTCTATCTTAGACTATACCAATGTACTTTGTGGAGTAATTGTTTTGTTGTTTTTTTCATTTTATCCCAGTCGGGGAAAGGCAAAGGATCTGTGTCCATACAGCCACATTTTCCGTATTAATAAATCTTTTTCTTGTTATCTATTTTTAATTTATGTCTTCCGTATTAATTCTTTATTTCAGTCATTATTCATTATCTACATAGTATTGTCTGGGTCTTGAGTAAAGCGGTGGTTTCGTTACACAAGCTCGTTTATGAGATTTGGCGGCAGCGAGGAAATTCACGATACACTAATTTCTTCATGATTATTTCATTAATGCACTTTCACTGAACAAAATCAAACTAATTCCCACCTAAATTAACCAATTTGACTCATATTTATACTAAATTCAATAATTGTGATATAAATGATAGATAGGTATACAAATACCTAAGACAAGTCACTGAAATTCACAGGTTTATAGGATTATATTAACTAACGTCGATATATGTATAAAAATTTATTTTTTTTTAAAAACATTTTGGCTAAAGATAGTGCGCCTCATGTAAGTGTATTTGTTTTACATACTCCTTACCTATTGCCTTACACAATTGGCTCAATATCCCGCCCACATGGCAGCGAAAATCACCACCTGTAACATCTATGGTGGCTAACGATGGCCTCCTAATTCAAGTTCATCTAGATTCTAGTGAGATTTGGCGGCAACGAGGAAATGCCTAGGAGGTACCTACCTACACGATGCAGTAATATCTTCTTATTCGACTTGTGCTCTTTCAACTAAGAAAATACCACCTAAATAAAATTTTACTCATATGTGGGTAATTTGCACAAAACTCTATAATTACGAAAAAACTGCGACCACCTATCTTTTTTCAGGAAACTTTAAAACCTCGATGATGTTATTGTAGGCTGATTGAAGATGCAAAAGCTTTCATTGTACAGGCTGTTCCTTTATGGACAGTTACTTTACTCTTTGACAGGCTGATAAATGTGTTGCTATGGTTACATCAAGCAAACATTTTTGTAAACACGAAGAATGTCAAGTGAATACCTAAGTAATTAATAGATTATAACTTTATTGAAAGTTATTGACAATGGTAAGTTCCAAACAATTTTTATTCACTACTGCACTTACTTATATCATCGTCATTATCTCAGCGTTTAACCCGATTTGGCCTCAAATTTCAACGTGGAGACTTAAGGTTGGCTTTCTTGCTCCACCATTTCGCTCGCTCTTCGGTATCGCTAATAATTAAGACAAGCTATTGTTTAAATAGATCTGGCCAGCGTCTCTTCAATCGAACACTTACCGATGCCTATAGGTTTTATGCCTTATATACATTTGAGACAACCCTACTTATAAGCCTACTTAGGTAAATAAAGTGCTCGAAACAAACTCAGATAGGTTTTTGGATGTCGAAATGTTTTGTGTTTGACAATGGCATTAGGGGGACTCTGCTGTTGGTAAGAGATAACAATAGTGTATAAACACCAAATATGTTATGGGTGTCACATCACTGTCCTGTGGTCGTGGTGTTAGGTCTAATGTGTAAGTCTATCGGCTACCCTATCCACTAGATCGGAACATGACATTGTCATTTTGGGGGCAGGATTAGTAACTAACCAATAGAGTTCACATCATCTAAAAATCGTCACACCGAACACTTTCATGTGTTTCTTCCCTCTTTGTTGCTTGTTGCAATATCAGATCATGGAACGACATTTCTAAATCGGTTTACAGAAGGACTGCTAAATGCTGTCGTAGCTTCTACCTCTTACAAAAATAGTTCAATAATATTAAGCCTATAGATTATACTATTAACACGAAACAAAAGATTTGCCAGGTATCGAATTGACATAGGAGGACTGAACGTCTCCATTTTAGTTGAAGCTATGGCTACAGCGTCATTGCTCGTAACTGTTATCGTGAGTGTAGAGTGGCAGGTGGACTTGCACACACAAGAGGTTTTGAACACACAGCTGAAGTAAAGCGAGAAGAGCGATCGCTAGAGCTAGCAATTAGCAAGGGGCGCTAACACATTAAATGCAAATAACAACTTTCCCATACACTAAAACGTTGATAGCGACTTTTGAAAGATCCGGGCTGTACTGTTGTTATTTATTTAATACAAAACCAAGTTATAAATTACGCAAATTAAAAGCACCGGCTAGAAGATAGGTAAAGAAAATCTCTGCTCTGATCACCTATAGGTACACTGCTACTGGATCAATTTCAATGTACTTAGTTTCAATTCATATTTGCAATAATGTTTTATTTAAATAGGTCAAGTACAATTTGAAATATACTCGATTAGGCAAGAAGTTTAACACTGCGCAAGTGAAACCGCGGATTTATGCTACTTTAGAACATTAGTTTGGACTGAGCTGAACATCTTAGTTGAAAACACTGGTCACAGTTATAGGTGATTGTAATAAAAGAGGCTTATATTTGAATGCGAAGAAAACCAATATAGTGGTATTTCAAAGACATTAATGGTATTTAAAACCAGAACGGGGTTGTAGTTGATGAATTGTATATTTTGTTTGTGCTTTTAGCAAGGATAGAGAAGGTACACTGCGGATGTAGAAAGGAGACTGTGCAGGGTGTGAATGGAGTGCTGGGTAAGCTATTTCAAAGCGAGGTTTTGAGTCAAAGTCTACTAAACTAGTCTAGAAGACTAGAGTCGCTTTGCTTAATTCTGTGCTTATCCCAACTTTGTTGCATGGAAGCGAGAGTTGGGAATAATTGACAAAGCAGATATACAATGGATGGATGTAGGTATCTGTGGAGAATTAGGTTAACATTCCATAACCAAATCGCTCATTTGTTATCCGAGGGTGGTGTCAAAGGGTCTCTGGAACCGGCGTTTGTGTATGAAAAGGCAATGAATGTGGAGGAAGCCAAAACTGTGTGCAAGGATCGTGAGATTTGGCTTTCGATACTCTTTGCCCACTCCGCAAGGGTCTTATATATTAAGGGTTTTACATTATAATATCATATTATTGTTTTTTAGATTCTAAGCCGATCGAAACCAGCTGGCGACAGTCGTTCAGGGAGCAGCAGCTCTGCGAAGAAAGCGTTTCCAGAATTAGAAGACTTTTTATTAAAAAGAGATTATGTTGGAGCTCTAACAATGCTTGAAGTAATGTTTTTTAATATACAGTCAAAGCAGTTTTATAATAATGGCAAAGGAATAAATAAAGGCAACGTTTATCAAGTGCCAAATTTCACGATTCTTGAAGACCTGCCAGCTTAATTACCCTTTTCATAAAAACACTTCGGTTTAGGAGACTCTCTGTTTTGTGTTATAAAATATATGGCCGATGGTAAGAGATAACCTTCGTCTGTAGTAGACAGTACTCGTGTATTACTGGTGAGTTGTGGCCGAGACCTTAGGCCACTTGGGCAAGTCTATGACTACCCTACCGTCGTGTATGAAACACTAAAATGGTTAGCATTGACGTTATGGAGGCAATAATAGATATGATACTAATCGGGGCGAGCAACTGCACATAACTATATAGTTATGACTAACTGCACAAGTATAATAAACCCTAATTACTAGATCATTAGAGGTTGATGGGGTCGTCATTTCCCGACGCTGCCAAAATACCCTCTTAACATTTTTGCATTATGTAGTGAGGACGAATAAGTAGGCAAATTACTATTTTGGTAGCAGCGCCATGCAACAGCTTGACCGGATTTATAGCACCGATATTATAACAGATGTAAAATATATAACAAATGTAGTGTAACTGTTGTGGCGAGTAGTCCTCCAAATGACACAGAATGTGCCAAGCCTACCTAAAGTTTAGAGATAAGCTCGACTTTTGTGCATTTTTAACTTCTCGTGTATTTTGTGTATTTTAGTTTTTGTGTGCAATAAAGTGTTAAATAAAATAAAACAAAAATAAAATAAATTGTCACGTCCTTCACATGTGACAACCATACCGAAAGATCCCACCTCCCACCACCACGACTAGAACACGAATAGAGTCCGAACTTGGAAAAAAATATAAATTGTCACGTCCTTTCGCATGTGACAACCCTACCTAAAGTTAAACGACGACACACGTGACACGAGTCAAGTTTGTACGGTACGGTCGATTTCCTGACGATGCCTCGGGACGAGGCGACACGAAATACCTACATCGAGGGCGATTTGGTGTTCTCTATAGTGAGTTCTTCGACAAAGTTGGTGAAGGTCGTGACAAGTGATTTTTTGTCCCGAACTTCGAACTCTATTCGTGATCTTGTCGCGGTGGTGGGAGGTGGGAACTTTAGGTATGGTTGTCACATGTGAAGGACGTGACAATTTATATTGTTTCCAGAGCTCTTCCTTTATTTGTGTTCTGATCGCGGTGGTAGCCGCTGGGAAAATTAGTTATTCTTGTCACATTCTGTGTCATTTGGAGGAATACTTGCCACAACAGTTACTAAATAATAAATAAATATCCCTGGACAAATCATACATATTGAATCTAACCCCAAAGTAAGCAAATCATATGCTTGTGTTATGGGTGTTTGTCAACGATTGTAATACATAGAAATACTAAAGAGATACCAGAATAAATTTAATAAACACCCAGACCCGGACATGCAGACATATAAATATCACAGTTACACTGTTTACGCGGAATTAGCAAAATGAAGGTTTATTTTACATCTGGTAATGGTGCGTTGCCAACCTGAGTCCGGATTGTTAGGCCTTGAGCAAAAGTAAGGTTACCGGGTACCTAACCCTCCAAATTGGAACACGGCAATGGCAAGCATTGATGTTATGGCGGTAGGAATAGGTAAGGTGGTGGTACCAATCCGAGCTAGTTGAAGCGAAACTCTACCGCCTAGTCAGATGTCACGGTGTTAGTGACGGTAAGCCTATGCTCGACTTTACAAGCTGCCTGGCAGAAAGGCAGATGGTCTATTCTGCAAAGGAGCCCGGACCAACACGGGGAAATCTTTTCTAGCCGCCATATTATCAATGCTCGCCATTGTCGCGCTCCGTGTCGGAGTTTGAAGGGACTTGCAAACCTGACCATCGATCCTCGTGAGTTGGCTTTTACGACCAGAAGAGCCGTCTGCTCGTTTGCTATTATTGAACGTATTAAAGACTTTAGTGACTCATAACTTGCAGTTTCTCAAACTAGACGGCAACACAGACATATGGCTGAGTGTATGGAATGCCTGGTGCTGGTTCCACCTCGGCGAATACCGTCGGGCCTTGGACATGTACCTTGAGGTCAAAGCACGGGATAACCTGGACTCTCGGATATCTGACACCATAGAGCTGGACCTCGCTGTTTGCTACTTCTATCTAGGTAAAATATGCCAGTGCGGGTTATATTCGCACTGCAAATGACTGATATTCTCTACAAGGTCTATATTTTCAGGGGGGCTTACCATGAACGCTTATAACACTATTATTTCTATGTTGCTAAATTGCCACCTATATACACTATTTTGTGGCATACGAAACAAGGTTGTTTTACTCATATCACAATTAGTAATTATTAAAATTACATTGTTTTAAGAGCTAATGGTAACCCCCAGGATAATATATTCTGAGCCCTTACAACGAGTTTGCGGCGGCCCCCTAGTGCCTCCATAAATTATTTATGTTAAAACTTTGAATAGCGCCTCTACTGGTAACTAAGAGAACTATTTTTTTAGACTAAAAGCTCTATAGATTTTGATACGTAAATTACTGAGCGTAAATCGTAATCTTCAGCATCTCAAGGTATAGGCTCTGGAAATGTTGTAATGCTGGCTTAGTGTCAAGTGTGTTTTCACTTTAGGCTATACTTGAGATTTCCATTAGACAGGTGTAAGGAATCCATTGGGTAGAGTTGCAAGTGACAGTTGGCCATGTACTGTTATTAGTACGTTATTAACCCATGGCTGGATCTACTCTACCCTCTGAACCAAACCGAAACATGACACTTATTATGGCGGTAGGAATAGGTAAGGCTATGGAACTCTACCAGTGATCTTGTTGGTAATGGCCCATTTAACCCATACTTTACGAGTTGCTTGGCAGGAAGGCAAATGCTCAATTTTACACAGAGAACCATCTCAGGGGTTGGGGACTATAATCCATTCATATTCGTCTGTGTAAAACTAACAGAGCGTTGCTTATGTTTTTAGGCAAAAATTTTTTGAGTTACCTTCGTTTCACAAACGACTGTAGTTAGGTAGGTATCCTACCGACAGGCCTAGCAAAGGTAGCACGAAAATTTATTGTCCGTAATAAAACGAATCGTCTCTTGAATACAGGAATCGGTCGTTAGAGTTAAATATCGTATCGTATAACGGCCAATATTAATAATCAATCCTAATTCAAAACTTGATATCCAAGATCGATATTTTGATCCATTTTTATGTTATTGCTTGCCAATAACTATGGCAATTATGTATAGGATAGGACGGCGGATACGCAGCTATCTAGATTGCTTGAAATCCATCTTGAGAGAAACATTATTAACATTGGCCGTAAGTCGTCAAATCTGTAGAATTCGACCAAATTCATGTAACCGAGTATAATAATTATTTTTAATTATGTTCTGTCAATATGTTTTATAGCCATAGACTTTGATTGTGCGGCAGTCTTCTTCCAGAACTCATAACAATTAATATTTGAGAATAGTTAATATAAGCATAACATGCGATATTCTAAATTTTTCTCTGTGTTGGTCCGGGTTGACTGGTGGTGGTGACCGTGACTTGTGGCGCTCTTTGGGGGAGGCCTATGTCCAGCACTGGACGTCCTCCGGCTGATGATGATTGGTCCAGGTCCGTTGAATAGAATAAATTGGCTTCTTTGCCAGGCTGCTCGTAAGAGGCGAGTTCTGTTTAGAGTATAGACCAACAAAACCACTGACGGTAGAGTTCTGTGCAGCAACTTATTCGGGTAGGGCAAGCCTACCTCCTTTCCATCACTGCTTTACCTAATCCTGTGGCCATAATGACTGTCATGCTCCGGCCTGTAGGGTAGGAAAGCTGGTAGACTGCACAATTGTCCTTACATCCCGGCCACAGATCAGCGACACACCTATTACTTCTATGATGTCTATAGGCCACGGTTGTCTCTTATAATCAGGAGACCCGTGTGATTGTTCGCTGATTCTTCACAAAAAAAATATTTTGAATTTATAACCAGTGTATTATTTTCAGGAATGTACAAGGAGTCTCAAGATGCAGTTGATAAAGCTCCAAAATGTCCTCTTAAGGTATTTCAATTTTTTCTCGTGCGTTCTAGCGAGTATCCATGGGGGGTTTGTGAAGGTGTATGTTTATATATGTTTATGCATATACGATTAACAAACGCTGCTAACGGATTATGGATTTTGTTAAAAAACTTAAAATAATGTCATTCAAAAGATATTATCTGTAGTCTGTGATCTGATTGAGGTTTCTGGTGAATTACCATAACCGCTTAATGCAGTATTCCTATAATACTAACTTACATCGAAAAAAGACAATAAGTAAGTAAGTAAGTATCTTCACGCCCATATCCCCGAAGAGGTAGGCAGACGAACAACCAGGGCACCCATGTGTAGCCGAAGACAAGTCCCACAAAGTGATAGTTTATCGTCAACCGGGCACATATCCAATCCCGAGCAACATTTTTTTTTATTTGAAAATTGGAAAAACCAAATTTTCTTTTTGTTGCCTGACCCGGGAATCGAACCCGGGACCTCATGGAGTCTAGTCAACACCTGGACCACTAGTACAGAGAGGCGAAAAAGACTATCTATAGGCATATGCCATAAAGATACTTTTATGAGTGGACATTTAGCAAAATAGCAATAATAATGCTTTGAGCGTACATAGTCGAGCCCCTGTTCATATGCAGTTAAATTGGCAGTGCCGCTTACAATTCCACCTGGCCCACAAGCTGGGCGACGAAGACGCACTGATGCAAGCCCACGCAAAGCTGCGGGATGTGCCAGAGGATCAGCTCAGTCTGGCCTCTGTCCATTACCTGCGCGCCCACTACCAAGAGGCCATCGATGTTTACAAAAAGCTTCTTCTAGATCGACGGTACGCAATGTTTGCCTTTCTTCATTGTTCAAAAATCTATTATACCCACTTTCGTGTGCCATATCGCTTTTATGATGTTTTACCGACCTTAAAAATAGAGGAGGATTTTAATTTGACAGCATGTTGTTTTTTGTGTTTGCATGTGACGCTGTTCCGTTAAGAACTCATGGCGGCCCGCAGATTCCGTAGAATGTAGATTTGTATGCAAAATGTAAGATCACATTTCACGACGTGATTTTTACCCGCAGCGCATGCAGTTTGCAGTTCCCGCGGCAGCGGTCGTGTGCCCGTAGAACGGTGCGGGCGGCGATTTTCTGCCGCTTCGGCGAGTAGCGACCGCGTGCTCTGAGGTCGATTGGTCGGCGACCATTTTGTACTATTTGTACTAATTATGTAACCGCAGCCGCCGTCCGCGCGATCATTAACCGCCAAGTTGCGGGCGATAATTTCAACCGCAGCGGCTGCGGGACCGCAAAAATTACCGGACTCGTGAGTTTTTAAATAAAATCGCAGAACTGCGACCGCCGCGAGCGCGGGTAAAAATCGCTCCGTGAGTTCTGTCTCTTACTCGGCTAGTAACAAAAAGATTTTGATGGTTCTGTTTTGAGAAGTTCAGATTCAGAGTTGGTCCCATATAAATTTGATCACTCTGAAGTAATTAAGATTTTTGCATTACTAAGCACTAGCGGCCCGCCCCGGCTTCGCACGGGTATAAAATATACATATAAACCTTCCTATTTAAACACTTTATCTATTAAAAAAAAACTGCATTAAAATCCGTTGCGTAGTTTGAAAGATTTAAGCATACAAAGGGACAGAGAATGCGACTTTGTTTTATACTATGTAGTGATTAAGTCAAAAACCACTTGTCGGGTTTTAGTAAAATCTGTACGGGACCATTACGAAATAATTAACAGCTACCTTTGTAATAAATAATTATCAGCATATGACGCGGTATTATTACCTATGTTCGAAGTAAACCATACGGGTTTTTCCGATGTTGGGCCGAGACCGTTAAGTTGAATAAACCATCTGCCTCCCTGTCAGGCAACCTGTTGCAGGTCATCACCAACAAGATTACTGGTGACAGGGCTGTGCAACAATTTATCCAAATAGGGATTCACCGCCTTACCTATTCCTACCGCCGTAATAACTCTTTAAAGTTCATATATGGAGGGTAGCCAGTATACTTGCACAATTAGCCTAACATCCCGGGCACAGAACAGCGACGCACATATAACATCTATGGTGTATATAGGCCACAGTTGTTTCTTACCATTAGGCTTCCGGTTTGTTGGTTCGCTGATATCTTATATTAAAAGAAACTGAAGATAAATAGTACGCGTTGCAAGGATAAGTTTTCTATAATAGGTACTCAAGGTAGAATAGTACAAAGATTTTAAGAAAAGAAATGAATAAATAATACACTAAAGTTGAATTTCAAAGTAACGAATAAACTTACTGACTGTTCGACCTTTCAATCTAGAACACAACGCTGGCTAGCAGTAGGAATAGGTAAGGCGGTTTATATGAATGCTGGTAAACCTATGCTTGCTTTTTTGCGGACTGGCTGTCAAATAACAAATTTTGATGGTCAAACAAACCTGTGAAATATATATATGTACTATTACTTCGCTGTTGCCCGCGGGAACATTGTTTCGGGATAAAAACTGTCCTATGTGTTAATACAAGTTACCCTCTATGTGTGTGCCCAATTTCATTAAAATCGTTTCAGCAGTTTTTGCGTATCCGTCTTATTAATAAACTAGGACTAACGTAGGAGTAAAATTATGTTGATATTATAGTCTGTATTACAATGTACAATCCAATCCAATTACAATGTAATACAGACTATAACCTTGGAGTAATTTACTCCGTTTTTGTTAATAACACGGTACAAGTTCACAGTTATTTTGCATATTTTAGTTACAAAAGATATGAAAATGACGACAACACTTGGATCAAGATCCTGTCTAGTGTTCCGGGGTATATTTCTACTAAGTTTTTATATTCATTTACTTATATTATTTACGTTGTAATAGCAACTATGTTTAAAAACAGATTTATTGTAAATTTTAGTTAAAATTTGTCTAGTTTATGCTATTTAGAATTTCCCACCCGTTGAACTCTGATATGGTTACATATGTAAGACTTCAACGGGTGTTTTTTTTAATGAAGATTGAAAATATTTGTAATAATAATTTTCATACTGGATTTCCCGAAAATTTAGTTATTTTTTCGTATATAGACTATTGTACTATTGTATATGGACTAAATATGAATCTGAAGGTTTTAAGAAGCCCATAAGAATTGTTTACACCATTTTTATTATGCGGGAAAAGAGTAAAAACATACAGTAGTATCTTATATCTACTATTTAAATTATGCGCTTTGGTTATATTCGTTAAGCTTCGGAAATCCGAATGTATTTTAAAGACATCTAAATAGAGTTGTTATTACACATAATTAACCATCTCTCTTAAATTTAGATTAGGTCAGCTAATTTAAAAATAAAAGTATAAAGAGTAAAAAGTGTAAAGCCGAAGCGCATAATTTACATAGTAGTACTGTACTTATGTTATACATAGTATGTACATCATGCAATTATGATTATGCCAAAATTTGTTTCAAAGCTACTAAAGATTTAACTTAAGTAATTCCAATTAGTAACGAAATACTGAGATAAATGGTAATCGGAGAGTAGTTTTTTAGGTAGATAGCTTTTTAGCTAACTAACTAACTTTTAGCTAACTTGTATCTAAACTAATAGGAAGTAAAGTTTGTAGAGTTTTTTGTAAATCTAACTATCTAGCTGACTGCTGAATTCAAATTGATATCAGGTCATACATGGCGTTGAACGTGTACGTGGCTCTCTGCTACTACAAGCTGGACTACTACGACGTGTCGCAGGAGGTGGTCGGTGTGTACCTCGCGCAGCATCCCACATCCACCGTCGCTGGCAACTTGAAGGCCTGCAACTTGTTTAAGTAAATGTCAATTTGTTACATTAAGATTCATGTGGGAACTGAATACATGAAGTTGTGCGAAGACAAATTGGATTGCCTGGTTTCACAGCTGCCCCGTCTCGAAAGGGTCTTTTCATACGAATCATGTCTATCGGAAATAACTGTCGATAAGTATCGCTGCAAAATATAGGAGCTTCACCTATATAGGACTCTTGGGGCGCTAATCATTATATATAGCAAAGAGTATATAAATACTACGTAATAAATAAGAGGCGGGACTTCCATAGATACATAGCAAATCCGAATTTTGTATGAAGTTTACTTAAAATGCCACATGTCACTTGACATAAAAGGTATAACCCGTATAATTTGAAAGTAAGTCTAAAGGCATTCAGCAACTAGTGTCATATGATTTAGGCGTATAAAAAAACCTAGCAAACTTATTTTTTTTTATATGAAAGTTGCGCCACACTGATATATAGTATTCAATCTATGGTCCCAGAGCAGAAGAAGGCCTGTGTGGCATTCTCTAGCTGTAAAAACCAGACTGACAAGGGACTCGCAATGCTTCTGTATATGCAGCTTAAGATATATCCATTCTCGCTGGGAATGTTTCAAACAAGGCAAACAAGCGACGGATTTCCTAATGGTGAGAAATTCACGCCGCCTAGAGACACCAAAGGAGATAATGGTGTGTTGCCTACCTGAAGCTGGAATGTTAGGTCTTTGACTACCCTGGCACTACCTATATAAATACTGAAATATTTTTTAGTTAATAAACCTTTATTACCTTAATTCACCTTGAATGTGAGTCTGCGATATATCAAGCACAGCTAACGACCACTATCAGAGTAGCAGCAGACACAGACCCGTGATATCACAGCAGGAAACCAGCATAATTAATCCGTAGTGAAGACTCATCGATATATATTTTGCCGCAGGCTATATAACGGAAAGTCCGCCGAAAGTGAACTGAAGCAGATATCTTCAGACCAGCACACATTTGGCCAGGATCTCGTCAAACACAATTTAGTTGTTTTTAGGAATGGGGAGGGCGCGTTGAAGGTAGGTATTAGCAACATTTTATTAATAATATTTGCATGTTTAAGGACAAAACTAACCAGACTCGGATAAAGTTCCTTTTCATCTTTTACAACTCACGAGCTTCTTTGTCTTTCATGAAGTAGGATTTATTTTATAAAACGTTTTCCATTAATGGGTACCTGATTCTGTCTCTTTTTAAATACTATGTTTCAACAACTTCAAGTATCATTAATGATATATAATACACGTTTCTAATTTATAAACCACATGAAGTCTTTAATTTACCCGTTTTAATACAAAAAAATGAACACTAATTGAAGTTGTGTTTTACTAAACTCTGCCTAAAATTAGATTTGCAATCAGTAGCATGCTGCCACGTCATCCACGTGTAGTATCTATGTTATTAGTTTGATTTTTAGACAGTATCATAATATTGATACGTGAAGCAGAAACTTTAAACCCCTTTCTACGAAAATTGCGTGGTAAAAAAAAGGTATAAAATTTGGTATACATGTAGTTTATGTGTAGGAGAAGTGCAGAATGCTAATATTTTTCAATAATGACGCTTATGAAGTTCATTAAATTAAAAAATATATATTACTCATACTACCATGGCATTTACACATACAAACAAAACTAATTAACGATAAAAGATCACAGATGGCGTACAAACTATGTTCATAATATTTGGAAACAAAGTAGTTGGTCTCGATAATTGAAGACGGCGTTTTTAAAAAAGATAATTAACAATAGGACCTTAATAATTTAAAAAAATGTATCTTCAAGCCCATATCCTCGAAGTGATAGGCAGAAGCACAATTATTGCAGCCACGACTAACCGAAGACACTAGGTCCCACACTTTGATAATTAAGTGGTAAACCTATCGCCAACCGGGCACGTATCCAATCTCGTCCAATGTTATTGTTATTAGAAAATTGAAAATATGCATTTTCTAATTTTTTTTTGTTGCCCGATCCGGGGAGCGAACCTGGTACCTCATAAAGTCAAGTCCAACACCGTCCAGATCGCTAGACCACAGAGAACATTATATTTTAATAACATATAATTCAAATTGATTATGATTGAATTTCGACCAATGGGCGACTACAACTCTAGTTTAAAGCGCAAATTCTTTTTGTGGGAAATCGGACATTGTTTAATATGGTTTAGTATTTAAATTTTAAATTTAGCTATTTGTTACAAGATGACTCATGTAATCGGATTATTTTTATCTAAGGCCAATAAATCTCATTTACATATAGATCATATAGATAGCAAATTTAACATAGGTGAGTTGTCAATCTTAGGCTAAAGTATTTTCTAGGTGTTGCCAGAACTCGTGGATGTCGTTCCGGAGGCTCGATTGAACTTGGCGGGATATAAACTACGACATCGTGAGCCGTTAGAAGCCCGGGAACTACTTGAGCCAGTTCAGCCTACCTCGCCATTGCACTACATCCTCAGAGCAGTAGTCGCTGTGCGTCTGTACAATGACACGGGCGATGTACGTATCATTTTTTTTATTGTAATAATAATAATAAATAAATAATAAATAAATATCCCTGCACATGTTACACAAATTGAATCTAACCCCAAAGTAAGCAAATCATATTCTTGTATCATGGGTGTTAGTCAACGATACTATAAAAGAAATACTTAAATATGTACCAAAATATATTTAATAAACACCTATATCTGGAAATGCAGACATCTAAATGTTAATTACATAAATGCCTGCCCCCACCGGGAATCGAACCCGAGCCTCGCGGTTGGTCGATATAGTTAGGCGTGTACGCTAGCCACTCGATGAGGCGGTCAAAAAGATGTTTTGTAGATTTCTATGTAGACGTGATGATAGTCTAGAGTTAGGCCCAATTGTTATTCACGTTTGGATATAAGAGCCGAGTTCGTTTTCTTAGTCTTGCTTATTCATTTCCTCGGTCTTCGGCGTCCCCGATGGCGAGTCCATTGGCACACATGGCTTGTTCAACGAAGCAGCCGTACTCTTCAGGGGTCTGAGCTTTGGGGTCTAAATATTAAGGAATCCACGGTCTGGTGCACACAAAATATAATAGAAGAGGCTCTGGAAAAAGACTCCTTCATGGGGTTACCTAAGGAGTTTGACAAAAACCAGACAAGGGCACTCCGTATGTGTGAACTATAGCTTATTTGTTTTTCTTGTTAGCCCTGAAAATGTGCTCTTCACACAATTGCACTTACTGGATAGTTAAGAGGGGTGTTAAGGCAGTCGCGATGGTTCATGCGGGTTTCATCATGAGCTCATGCATTATAAAGAAGTCCCTATTACTTCAATATTCAGATAGAAATGTGGTTTATGAAGCGGTTTTGTCTGTACTACGGTTGTACGGTCTCCCTTTTGATAATAATAAAAATTCTTTATTGTGCAGCAAAAATATATTTAAAAGTACTACAATTATTGTCATTAAGGAAATCTAATCTAGATCTAAACAGTGAAAATATTCCCTGATACCCAAGTTACGGCTGCAGTGTCAATGAATTAAGGTAAAACTCTAACTTTTTTTTAAAAAACATTTCTACTTTCAGTCTGCCTTATTACTACAGAGAGAGCGTTTTAAAGCTTTGTAGCTTGTACTGTGACGGAGGTCTTATAAAATTTTGTATTACACTCTGACATTATACTGGTGTTGTAGGATACCTAATAAAAAGTCATTGAACTTAAGACCAGCATAGCAATGTACTGACAAAATTGAGAAATTGCTAAAGATATAGTTTCCCCTGTTGTAGGAGGAGCAGATGAAGTTGGCCCAGCAGAGTTTCCACCTGGTGGGTAGCTCGGCGTCGGAGTGCGACACGATACCGGGCCGCCAGTGCATGGCCTCCTCCTACTTCCTCGCCTCACAGTTCGAGGAGGTGCTCGTCTACCTCAACTCTATTAAGAGCTTCTTTGTTAACGATGACACATTCAACTTCAATTATGCTCAGGTATTAGCAACATTGATATATTCTGGGACAATATAGAAATGGAAAATTACATATTTTATTTGATGTGTGCAGCAGTGGGTACCTAAAACTACTTTTTAATTCAATCACTCAATCATCTTTATTTGCTTTTAGCAGGGTATACATTTGAGGTTTTATAATTATTTACAGTACTCCTACTATACCAATTCCCCAAAGTTACTTCATTCAATTCAAAATTCAGATTCAAAATTCAAAAGAAATTCAATTTCCCAAAGTTACTTTAGTCTTTATAAATTGATAACTGTATTGCCCATAATAAACTAGTGCACAATCAGGTACTTAGCTATTCTAGTTTAGTACTTACCTGTTTTGTTTTATGGAAATTTTATAACAGATCACATAAACCTTATTTGTAGGTTCCGATAATCCGAATTGTTTCTGTTTAGGCGAAGATAGCAACTGGTTTCTACCGCGAAGCCGAAGAAGTTTTGCTGACGATACAAGACGAGAACATGAGAAGTTCGTTCACTTACCTGGCCTGTTTGTGCCGGTGTCACGTCATGAACAAGGAAGCTGACCTCGCATGGGAATTGTGTGTCAAGGTTAATACCTATAATAATAGGATAACCATATGACGGCGTGAACATCGCATAGATCCATTGCTGGTAACGTTCTGTGCAGCAACTTAGGGATCTACCACCTTGTCTATTAGGGTAGGATGGGCAGTAAATTTACGCATTACTTTTATCACCCCGATCATAGGGCAGTAACACATCTATAATATTTATATTGCTTACAGGCTACGGTTATCGCTTAGCATTAGGGAATTCTTAAAAAACACGCTGGTTCTAGACACTTATTGTACCAATTTTAGACCCTACTAAATTTGTCATGACATGTAGTCAAATATATCAGGATGTCTCGTCCAGAGACCGACTTGCTTAGATGTAAAGAAAAAAATGAAATTGCATTTTCAACTGTCCCAAAGCTATTTTATTCCTTATTTTCTAGGCATGGTTGGATTTACCTATTCCTTGTTTTATTTAACACTCACTTTTTTTGCCTCAAAGAATCGATCATGTCTTATTTGTTTAGATGTAGGATTTACTCATGTAGAGTTCCGTAAGTTTGCAGGGAATGTCCCGTGCTCAAGCTAACTTATCAGCCTTAAATCCTGGAGAAGCATTACTTGTCCACATAAGCTTGTTTTTGAAACAAGTACGAAACAGTGTTTGTATTGCCATCTCCTCTACCTAAAGATAAGATACAGCCAGATGTCTCTGCCAAGATTTTATATCCTCCGCATAGATTATATATTCGCATAGATAGGATTTTATATCCTTTTTAAAACATTTCTACTATTGTAGTTAAATCAAACTTAGCGAAAAAAATGTTGAGATAAGTTTTTATCCAAGATACAAGCTTACAAGATTTTTGTAGTTTCAACTTGATTTTGATTGGTCTGGTCTACTTCTTCTACAGGTTTTACTCCTATGGTGATAATATGTCAACCATTACAAAATAAATGGATCATTTAATGAACACTGTTGTTGATTTATAGTCCGCAGGTACACCGGACAGCTTCGCACTGTTGCAGCTAGTAGCTAACGACAGCTACCGCATGGGACAGTTTCTAGTTGCGGCTAAAGCTTTTCACATGCTCGACAGGTGAGTAACTTATCCTATTCACTAATCGCTGGAGACAAGTATCACATGTCTCAATTAACGTTTTTTTATTTATCGATTCAACCTAAAGTAATGCAGATTTAAATTTTAATTATTGTTGGATGTTTTTAATAAGTAGTAGTCAGGTTAAGCGCAACAAAAATCGGATGCCAATTGCTTAGTTAGGGCGAGATTGTAGTGATTTACACGGTGTGTAGGTTGGAGGGTGGTCCAGAGATGTGGGAAGGTCTGCGGGGTGCGGTGTGCGGGTGCGTGCAGATGGCAGCGGGCAGTGTGCGGGCGGCGGGGAGCGGAAGGGTGGCGGGGAGCGGGCGGGCGGCCGCGGGGAGCGCGGGGCAGCAGCTGCGGGATGCGCTCGCGCTGCTGCGGGGCGGCCGGCCTTCCACGCGGGCTGATCACATCGCCAGGACCATTGCCAAGTGGGCGCAACAGAACGGAATCCCTGTCTAGCTGGGAGGCACATGCTTCAAGAACTCATTCTTCTGAGAGGGGGTCCACACACTGGTAGAACACATCAGGACCAGATGTATACAGATGGATGTTTGCAGGTGAAGATAACTTTCTAGCTTGTTTGTAATAAATAAATAAGGTTGATAAAAGTTGTTTTAATTGGAATAGTTATAAAGTTCACAAAAACTCGACCCATTTTCTATAAACAAATGTCATCTAAGTTTTATCTTTTTTAGGATAGGACTTAGTCTCTAAATATATTGTGTTTTTTAGGTCAACGAAAGAACAGGTAGGTACAAGTAGATTTTTCAGTTATTTTTTTTATCAACTCCGAACATACGATAAGTCTTTAATTTAATTTAAATCATATTATTATAGGCATTATATTGCACATTCTAGCCCTAATAACGACCACAGTTGTTGGCGATCTAAAACAGCCTTCTAAACAGATTATTGCCTCTTCAGTACCACAAAAATCACTTTTTCAAATAGTTATACATTAAAAAGTTATTCTATAAAATATTTACATCTACGTATTTCACAGAACTATCATACGCTAACTTACTTTACGCAATCGATTCCCTTAAATTCCAATGTTGATGCGGTTTAACTGCAAATATATAGGATAGTTTTACGCAATCAGAATTCGGTATGAGACTGCGTGTAACATTAACCCAGTTAGAACGTTTCTTCACGGAACACTGTGTAGGACTTGGCGTAAATCTTACTTGCTATTTATTTCGTGCTAGCTGTACGTAAAACCTAACAAAAATCGTAATGTAATGTATATTTATTACCGGCCAACCGGACAACTGCGCCTTGTTTAACAGTAACAGCTACTGTTTGCGAGGAAAAAATTAATTGTTGCTTTCCTATTTTCCCTGCAATTTTTCCAGTTTTTCTCTTCAAAAGAACTTTCTCCTGGCAATATCCAATATAACAAAAAGAAGAATTCTTGGAGCTATCCGCTACATCACGAATACAAAGGCCACCACATATAGTATTAATGTAAGTATTTTTAATGCGATTTTTTACGTAATTTCACAAATGCATTGCAGAACCTATTTCTGTGACATACTGACTCTGCTTATGCCGTTTAAGTAACGGCAATATCATACAAACGAACAGGCCTTATGATAATTATATAAACCTGTCACTTGAGCTTAACTGGCATTTCGGGTTTACGAATGACACTTGTCGACTCACGCTACTTTGCCCAGGCTGCAGCGATTCGAGCCAAGATATGGTGTTAAATATTACCAGATGTGTGAAGAACGGATCTTGGAAATTTAACCTGATTTAAACTCTTGATCATGTCTTCGTCTGTGTGAACAGAATCCGAGTTGTTGCTGTCGTGTATTAGGACTTAGCCACGTTTATTTACAGACCACCGTTTGTAATTGAGTCCTTTGACTGGTTCACGCGTGGTACGAACTACCAGCACCCACTTTGTGTATCTTCCAATTCTGTATACATGAGCAGCAATAGCAGCTGATAAAAATTTAGCTAAGTACTGAACCCTATTTACTCCGACTGTGACAGAGAAGTTTTTCTCCAGCCAACGGCAGTCGTCGCTACAAAGACAGAATCACATTCTTAACTCAATCGCATGATATCAATATTACATCCTGAAACACTCTTTGAAATTTGAAGGAGATATGGTGCACAGGGGTATTTTTTCTCTTTGCCTTTTAATAATGATTTTTAATATGAATATAGGGTTAATAGCCATTAACCCTATATTCATGACATGGAGCCTAATGTCCTAGCCGAAACCCATACTCTTATTTCCAAACTGTACACTCATAGCGGATCCTGAAGTCGATAACTCTCATGACGTGCTTCATGGTGTGTGACATCACCTTTCCGTGTGTGATTGTTCCTACAATTCTCTGTAAATTCTGGTGTAATTACCCTTGCCCTCCACTCACCAGGGATCTCATTCTACAATGTTTAACATCCTTCGCCGAATAGACCATCTGCCTTCCTGCCAGGCAGCTCGTAAAAGGCGAGCATAGGCTTAACATCACTAACATTGTGACATCCTACTAGGTAGTAGAGTTTTGCAGCGAGTCGCCTGGTTTGGAACCACTGCCTTACCTATTCCTGCCGCTATAACGTCCAACATTTACCGTTGATGTGTTCCGGTTCGGAAGGCAAGGTAAACTCACTTTTGCTCGAGGCCTAACATTCCGCCCTCAAGCAATGCACCTTTACCACCTTTGGTGTCTCTAGGTGGCGTGAGTTTCTTACCATCAGGAAATCTGTCTG
Source organism: Calephelis virginiensis (assembly GCA_002245475.1). Classification (NCBI taxonomy): domain Eukaryota; kingdom Metazoa; phylum Arthropoda; class Insecta; order Lepidoptera; family Riodinidae; genus Calephelis; species Calephelis virginiensis. The sequence continues at coordinate 267,849 of NJDC01000277.1, read as the reverse complement.
CTTTTTTGCCTTCCATTATCATAAAAAAAATATAATAATTACTATAAAGACTAACAGCAGCAGCGAGCTCCATAGACACTGTAGAATTAGAAAGGAATAATAATTTTCGGCTAATTTTCGGCTGACAACGCTTTTGATTTTGAGTTTCAGTTTAACACATATGTCCATAACGAAGAGAAAATTGGATGTTAAAACTCCCACCGGGAATTATGACATTGGTAATTGCTGATGCATGATTCTTTGCGAACAGGAAGAAATGTTCTCCAAAGCGTGATTGTCCACAAAGTAGATTCTGAGAATATTTTCTCCCTCTGCATTGCACCCGCCATATCCATAGCTCCTGTGAACACGTTCAATCTCCTTACTGTTTCGCACCTTTTTCAACAAAATTAATATTCAAATACAATTTTTCAATAGCATTCAGTTTTTTCGTATAAAATCTCGTCCTTCAATTTAGAATATCGAAATAGGTACATAGCCGTGTCGTGATCAGTGGAAAAACGTAAAGAGTATTTAACAAATATGAATCGGAAATGTATGAGTAACATTTATGGAGTTAGAACTTCAGCTGGGTGTAACTGGTCTTTCCTCAAACGTTTACATTCCTATCGCGGATTCGTATCAACCATTTTAAACGTAATTTATTCAATTAAATGACTCATTCGATTGGCAGAGAGATTTTTATCTTTTTTGCGAATCGAATTTATTATAGTAACCAATTCTTTGGATGGCTTTCGTGACTAGTGTATATTTTTATGTTTGTTATAAAAAAGCGATCTACCATTTATCACTACATAGTATAAAACAATGTAGCGTTCTCTGTCTCTATGTCCCTTAAATCTTTCAAACTACGCAACGGGTTTTGATGAGGTTTTTTTAATAGATAACGTGTTTAATGAGGAAGGTTTATATGTCTATTTTATACACGTGCGAAGCTGGGGCGGGCCGCTAGTTTAATATAATACCAGTTGGAGTAGGTTTATAAATATTGTGTAAGTTTTCAAAATTCAAAAATATCTCTCTATAAAGATAAAATCTCTGGTAATGGATCATAAGGACGACTTTATATAAACCTATTGCTATGTTAGATAAATCTATGGCTACTTTAGTGTGAGACGTAACCTTATTACTCACGAATGTAAGTATGTTTTTGATTCGACACTATTTAGATAATAAATGCAACTATCTCAAACTAATGTTATTATTTTGGCAAAGAGTTAAATTTAAATCTCTGATTTCCGTTACTCATTATATGTATATTTTTTAATAAGAAACTCATCTAGGGAGCGTGTATGAAACGTTGAACATTTAAGTGACACGTTGATTTAGGTTTAGCTAAACTAGTTTACCAAATATGTAGAGGTGTCCGATAACCGTCTGATTTATGGGGTCACTATTTGATACATGCTAGAATATTTTCATTGCTTCACTACTAAGTATTTTACATGTTCACATTTTAATGCGAAATCTTAATTACGAGGAAAATTGTGTTTCTAATTAATTACTTTTAAGAACATAGATGTTTTTATTAAGATTTATTTTGTTAGAATTTATTTAAATGGGTTTCTTTGGAAAGTTTTGTCAGTTATCAGTAGCTTTAACTTCTTTAAAATTATACTTATTCCCTACTCCAGGACAAGTCTCACAACTTTTATGTCTAAAAGTTACTTTTTCAGTAAGCTATTTCCAAACTCGGGATGAG
>NJDC01000277.1:226756-265552 GCA_002245475.1 Calephelis virginiensis | reverse complement strand
TTCCCTACTCCAGGACAAGTCGCAAAACTTTTATGTCTAAAAGTTACTTTTTCAGTAAGCTATTTCCAAACTCGGGATGAGAAGCCAGTATACGTGTGCGGTATTGATGTTTTCTGCTGATACATTGGAATAACACTGAAGTCACATGTTTTATACCAGAGGTTCCCAAACTTATTTCATGTAACGCCCACTTTGAAAATCAGTTGTTTTGTAGCGCCCCCCCCGTTTTTTTCTTGTTAATAACCTCAATAACATATTTGTTGCACCTAGTTTAAAAAAAAAACATTTTTTTCAAGATTTATACCGCCCCCCTCTAGGCTGCCAGCGCCCACAAGGGGGCGTTATCGCCCACTTTGGGAAAGGCTGTTTTATACTAATGACGATGGAAATAGGAATATTAATGCATAAATAAAATACAGGATCGCAAAAAAATCGTTTATTTATCAACTACACATTATATTTACATTGTAATACAACGCGTTAAGATCAGGTCCGTAGCAACAGTCAAAGCAGAACTAAATAAATTAACAATAGGACGATGTCAGGAGACGCACTCAGGTCATTTACCTGCTGTATTACTGACTGAGCAACTCATATACTGTTGACTTTGTTAGAAAGTTAATGGTAAGTCCTTACTATAAAAAACTCAACTAAGTTCAAACAAAATACAAAACTCAATTCAACAAACATAGTTTCAAACTGTAAAAACTACTAACTTTTTTCTACGCAGTAGAAAATCTTGGCACTAACCTTTACATAACTCAACTTTGTAGAACTTTTGTGTTATAAATAATACTCAAGTTCACTCTAACTATTCACTAAAAATAATTGTTAAGACTACAACTCTTGGCGGTACCGCTTACAGGTCATTCTCTAAGATACTAAATCTATTCCTCAATCAGTGTTACAGCAAGTTGCAGCAATAGTTTTGACTAGCCCCAGGGGTGGCCGATGGCGGGTAACGTCAGTTTCGCTACGGGAGCGGCGACTGCGACTGGCGCCGGCGCTACGGCGATAGGGGCGTGAGCTGCTACAGCAACGGGCGCCTAAAACACCATTCATAATGTTATTATCATTCACAGTTCGCGACTAATGACTGAGCACCTTGATTTTTCCTTTTCGGTATTCAGTGAATATAATTGTAATAACCTTACATAAACCAGGCAAAATAATTACTGTAGTTGGTCACTAAGGGTAGATGCTCGGTAACCCTATTTTAAGGTTGTTGAAAATTCCTGATTATTTGATTTAGAGTTAAAAAAAAGATTGATTTACTAATTTGACTGATTTAGAGTTAAATTTATTTAAACTTACTATGATGCTATTTGTTAGTGATTTCGTGGTAATAAATTGTAATTACTATCAAACTCGGTCCGAGTGCCTCCTCGTCTCACAGGGTAGGGGGTAGGCTGCACACTCATAGTAATTAGTATTATAATCAAGTAAAAGCTAAATAAATAAAGGTAATAATAAAATTAATAGTTTCTATACTTCTTATCGTCAGCGCTTGGTGGATTAATAATTGGGTAATAAATTGTTTTCAATAATAAATATCCCTGGATAAATTACACAAATTGAATCTAACCCTAGCTTGTGTTGTTGGTATTAGTTTTCAATATATAATAAATAATAATACATAGAAACACTTAAATGTATACCATAACAAGTGTAATAAACACCCAGACCTCCGGGTCTAGATATCTATAAATGCAGACTTCTAAATGTTCATCACACAAAAGCCTGCCTCCGTCGGGAATGCAACCCGAGGAAGTGGATTTAGGGGTGTACACTAGACCTTCGACCAACGAGGTGGTCCACCAACGAGGCGGTCTAATTATAGGAACAGGCTATATGATTTCCTATAAGCGTTTTTTCTTTAAAACTCGAATTGACCCTTTCTTTATGTATAGGTACGTACCTACTTTAAATAACATACTTTTTTACTTTTTAATATTTATTTTACTTTTTTACTATTTATTTCATACTTACCTATTTTTTATAACAGTTACATTGTCATGTGTGGTGAATTAGTCTCCTGATAAATGTTTTCTTTCTTTAGAGCGCATGAGGGTTGGCAACCCCGTCTTCTCGACGATTGCTTTGACACATCAAGTGTCACTATGATATGGTGTCTAACTGATTTCTACAAACTTGTAGCGTATCTGCAATACCGACTCAAGGCAAATTTCGGGATAGAGCGAGATCCAATTATGACACCCTTCCTTTCTTACCCGCGTTTTTGTTTAGTTCTTTGTACTTTTTCACTCTTTGACGACTGGAGCGATCTTCCCATTATTCTGTTTCTATTTTAGAACCAGCCTTGCCTATCTGCTATATTTTTAAATCTGGTAGAAAAGTCCGTTACACCACAGAAGTGTGCGTATTTAGGATTATATTATAAACCTTACCGCATGAGCGTTGCCAGTCCTCTCGACGACAGCGTTGAAACCGTTGACCTTGTCAGCGGTGTAGGTCACCTTCCGGAGGTGACCGTCAGGCTCTACTAGACTGTAGGAGCCGTGAACGACGCCGTTCTGCAGAGTCTCCTGCGCGTCCTTGTGGTCACCGGTCGAAGGGTCCGCTACTCCGTATGAGAAGCTATACGCGGGGTTAGGGTCGATGGGTTCGGCGTGGACAACCTAAAATGAACAGATTGTTAGAAACAATGGTTTCCTGTTTTATGGACAAAGGTTAAAGGTCACAAGCATTGGCTACAGGTTCCTTTGAAAAATTAGCCAATTGCTGCCACGCAGCTCTAAAAAGACAACATGAGTTTTGAATGTACCTCTCAACTAGAGTGCAGAACTTTGTATACTCGCCTTACTTGGTGCCTGTTACTGTTTCTTAACTACAGTGTTTATAGCGTAGAGTCAGCATACACAAAAGGCTAAAACCCCAGGTTCGCGAATCATTATCATCATTTTAACATGACGACTGCATTTCTTCCATAACATATGGAAGAATGAAAATTATTCAAATATATTATGTATGTAGGTTTCCTAACATACATGGTTTTCTCATAAAATTTAACGAAATAACTTCAGAATTATGAGTTCGAAAATTCTACCTATTTTTTCTGTCGAACTATCATACCTATTTTATGTCTTTTGGTTAATGGGAACCAGAGTGTACTCACAGGAGCTACAGCTTTGACGATAGGTGCGGCTATAGCAGGGGCGGCGTATGTGTGTGCGACGGGGGCGGCGTAGGCAATGGGGGCGGCGTACCCCAGGCCGTCGTAGATGCCCGGGGCTGCAGCCGCCACCGCGCACGCGCAGCACACGATCAATAACTAAATTCATTATTAAAAAGAATATGTCGATTTATTTATAAATTATGTAAAAAAAAAGTAAAATTATAGAATTAATTATAGAAAGAAAAAGTATAAATTATGTACCGAGTGCAAAACCTTTTATTAAAATAGAGTTCGCTTATGTTTTTATTTTTAATGTTATGTTGATTTTCTAAAAGAATGTAAAAACATGCCTTTTTCAAAAATTAACTGTATTGTACATTTTGTTGCTTAAATCTCAAACAAAAAAAGATTAACTACAGTAAGCAAAGTATTTGTCTTGTAAAAAAGCTCGTATATACATAACCAGAAACTATCTGATGGTTATTATTTAAGCGATCATCAGATATCGGCAATGGTGATTGGTGGAGACAATTAAAAGACCCATATCGAAGCTTTAAAGTTTTACAAATCTCATGAACAATGTCTAAACATATACTTACCTATATAAGATTAAAAGGAGTGAATTTCCTTAGTTTCCAGATGTCAAAAAAAAATGATAATTATTATTTACAAATACAAGAATATATACTCGTACAGGTTGCTTAAAAACTCCGCGTTAGGATTTTTTAAAGTTTCAGATTGAAAAAAAAAAGTTTTATTTAAATAACTAAAAATTAGCAAAAGGGGCACTTATAAAGTAGTAGGTATATTTATTAATACTATAGTCTATCTAAACTATTAAGATTATTACTATCAAAAATTGTAATTATATACATTAAAAAAATCATTATTTCCTGAATTCCTATGGTTACGTTTCAAATAACTTATAATTTAAGTATTTGTATAAAAACTAATAAAATAAGTTATTTTTCTTAAAATAAAAAAGGAAAATAATACCTTAGCGTACATGACTGTGGCGGCTCTAACTTCGTGGATCACAGGTGCCCTATTCTGGTGAGATACCATATATAAAGCCTTTAGAGTGGGCACTGATACAGATTTCACAATCAAGGATACTATCGAGACTTGTTCCGTCCAACATACGGCCCTACGTTATCATAATGTATGGATTTAGGGGTTATTTAGTAATAACATGTTAGTATGCTGTATGAATATTATATCAGACATGTGTACCTAGCATTAATCTATTTGAAATTACCCACTGCACTTTCAACTTTCAATATCATGTTAAAGTTCGAGTCTCTTTTTAACAACCTTTGATTAATGTTGAAACAAAACTTTAATTGATTGTTATACATTGCATTTTTTATGATATTGGAAGGCAAACAGGCAGACGTATTTTCTGATGGTAAGAAATTCACGCCGCCTAGAGACACAATAGTGAATAGGTAATAGTGCGTTGCCGACCTAAAGCCGAGATGCCAGGCCTCCAGCAAAAGTATGATTATCGGCTATTTTACCCTCCAAACCGGAACATGTCAACGGTAAGCGCTAACGTTATGGCGGCAGGAACAGGTAAGGCGGTGGTACCAATCCGGGCAAGTCGCTGCGAAACTACCACCTAGTCAATTGTCACGGTCTTAGTGACGGAAAGCCTATGCTCGCCTTTTACGAGCTGCCTGGCAGAAAGGCAGATGGTATTCTGCTAAGGAGCCCGGACCAACACGGGGAAAAATTCCCGAAACCTAAATAGAATATAGGTCAAAAGCTTTTCTTTGATTTATTTTTTTTGTTTGACGAAACAGCAAACAAGCACATGGTTATTGTGATAGAAATTGGTAACAGACAACCTTAGCCTATCTACTGTGGCTAGGGTGTAAGGCATTAAGCGCAAGTTAAGTGGTTTCCCTACCCTCAAGACAGGAACATAAAAGTGTCAAACATTGCCATTATGATGGTATGAATAATAGATAACGCCTTGAAATCCTAATCGAGGGATATGCTGCACAGTAGAACTGTCTTGTACTCCCCTTTAATTTCTTGCAAATCGGAAATTAGAATCGAATTTTTTGGAAAATAACTTTTGAACACAATACTAGCGAGCTATTAACATTTAGTTAAAAATAGACAATAAATTGTTTTATCTTATTCATAGAGTTTGTTTTAACAAATAATGACATATCCGATTCCATTTTCGATTTGCATGAAATCGAAATTCATGAGTAAGAATAACACTAAGTACTACTGGAATAACACGGAGAGATCCAAGTTTAACTTATTTTTTCTTGAATCTGTTAACGGAATCTAGACCCCGCATCCTTTATGTTTAGATGATTTAATACTTTACATTTTGAACTCCGGCATCCGTTCTATCACTACATAGTATAAAACAAAGCCGCTTCCTGTGTCCCTATGTCTCTTTGTATGCTTAAATCTTTAAAACTACGCAACGAATTTTTATGCGTTTTTTTTTTTTAATAAAGTGATTGAGAAAGAAGACTTATATGTATATTTTATAGCGAGCTAAGCCGTTGCGGGCCACTAGTAATGAATAAAGATGAAGATATCCAATGTTCCAAATTTAACCAAGATGACCACTGGACATATCCTCACCTATTCTTGCCGCCATTATAGCAATGTGATGTTCCTTTCCGGAGTGTTGGTCACTAAAATGGGGTCATTAACATAATAAAATTTTCGATGACCAATCGACTTTATTCCAGCCACTGTCACCTACATTAACATGACTATGTTATGGCTGATTTCCAGGAGTACTTAGCTGGTAAAGTAGCCCCCAAGTAAAGAATGCTTTACTATATAATTTAGTAATTTTTATTATTTGCCTTCAAATCCCATGAAAATATAGATAAATGTTCAAGGTAAGTACTTTAATATTATTAAATCCTGAAAATGCCAATGACTATACCAACTGAAAAATAAGTGCAAAAGAGCTGAATTCCAAACGTGTGAGAAACATATCAGATTACATAAATTATAACTTGAAACAAAAAAATGTTGGTCGGGATTGGAAATGTGCCCGGTTGGCGATAGGCTTGCCACCTATCACATTGTGGGACTTAGTGTCTTCGGCTAGTCGTGGGTGCCCTGGTTGTGCCTCTGCCTACCGCTTCAGAGATATATACCTATACAGGTGTATGACCCAGTATGACCACACGAATGTCATAACACAACGAAACAAAAAAAAAGAAAAAAATAACTGAAAAAAGTTTCAATATGACAGCACAATCGGAGTTTTGGCGCCATCGAGAGAAAAGATGGTCGAAGTTTTTTCAAAATTATCGAATTTCGTGTTGATATTGGGTGAAATTAGTCAATCTTGTAAAATTTTGTTCAGTGAAAGTGCACAAACGTAATAATCATGAAGAAATTAGCGTATCGTGTATTTCCTCGTTGCTGCCAAATCTCATTACATGAGCTTGAGTAATGAGGCCACCGCTTTACCCAAGAGCCTGACATGACTTGCTGACGACTTATGACTGATGACTAATTATAATTAATTAAAATTGATATAAAATTTGATGCAAATTTCTACTTGACTAATGGCAAAACCTAAAGAAAGAAAGAAGACAGCACAATCCCTATCTAAAAAAAAGATTCAATTTAACTGAAAAATATCCAGTAACAAAGCGATCCGCCATTTGTTGAATTCATTTGTTACAAAAAATGTGATAAATGAAGAACCGCTGGACCGATTTTATGCCGACTTCACATAAACCATCTACTAAATAGTCCGAACAAAGCCTAAAGATTTGGTTTGCCCGTTCTTGAGTTATAAAATTATAACGAAAAATGGCATTGATTTTTAAATATAGACTACGTATAACTCAAAAACCACTTCAGGATCTTGATGAAATTTGTCTGGGACAAGCTCGGAATCATACCCTTCCAAAAACAAATCATCAAAACGACGGATTGAAATAGTCCGCAAATGGCCAACTATTCGTGTAACAAACATACAAAAAAACGTGCAGTAGAATTTACTTTTATTAAATCGGTTCAGAACAAAAATACAAATGGTTGCCTTTTTGTTTTGGGGCGACGAAAACTTATGGAAATCGGAAGCAATGCTCTAGGCCTTAGAGGAATTGATCAAAAATGTTAAGGGGGAGCTTTTCTAAATAACGTAATCCTTAAAACAAACTGCAACTTACCTTGATTTACTTTTAAGAAAAAGTATGTCTAATTATTGAGCAATGTTTTTTCTGTAGTTGATTATTTATGTGAATTTTTTAGTTATTGGTTATAAAAAGTATATGAAATGTAGTTGTTGACCTTATAAGGGCGTGCTGGACATGCGTGGCGTTGATCTAAATTCTTATAATGATCGATAGAAGTTTATTATCACAAGGTTGTTATCAGAATCATAATTAAAGTGGACAAGTATGATAAGCGTAATATTTGCTCCTTGAACTTTGAGTATTTACAATTAATAATGAAATATTAGGTATAATTTTAACCGCATTTTTTCATACGTTACGCCAGCGATCATTCATGAGTCTCAACTGCAAATCCCGAGGGAGGGAAAAAGTTTGCATTTCTGAGTTTTGTCTATTAAATTATTTTGGTCGTATTTACCTATTTTTGTGTGTCAAATACTCGTCCTTTAATTAGTTGTTAATTCTTCTGAAACAGCCAAATTTATGTATTTTTTTGTTTTTAATCTGAAAAAGGCTTTCACAAAGTACATAATAGAAGACTTTTAAAAGATAAATAATATCGCCTCTTTGGTCTAGCGGTCCAAGTGTTGGACTTGACTTCATGAGGCACCGGTTCGAATCCCGGGTCGGGCAACAAAATGTGGTATTTCCAATTTTCTATTAAAAACAAATGTTGCTCGGGATTGGATATGTGCCCGGCTGGCAATAGGCATGCCACCTATCACATTGTGGGACTTAGTGTCTTCGGCTAGTCGTGGTTGTGCGACTGCCTACCCCTTCGGACATGGGCGTGAACATACTTATTTACTTTAAAATGGGTAAAGACAAAGTATTTTATTACCTAGTATGACTGTACAAAACTGCTACAAAGGTTGTTGTTGGACGAATGTATTCAACGACGTTATGGCGTTTAACATGTAAATTCAATTCTAATTTTGTTAATAAGTCAATTTTTTCGAATTCTACAACTTTCATGTTAAAATCATACATAACAGTAAATTGTGCCTGTTGGAAGAATTTGCACTATTATGCCTGTTTAATAAAATATACAACGCACAAACTTACATTTATCTGGTTTTGAGCAGGTAAAGTATATATTAATTATCATAAAATATTAATTACATATTATAAAATTTGACCGCCTCGTTGGTCGAGCGGCTAGCATACTTGCCTAACTACACTGATCAACCGCGAGAGTCGGGTTCGATTCCCGACGGGGGCAGCCATTTGTGTGATGAACATTAAGATGTCTATATTTCCAGGTCTGGGTGCTTATTAAATTTATTCTGGTATCTATTTAAGTATTTCTATGTATTTTAATCGTTGACTAACACCCTATAATACAAGCATATAATTTGCTTACTTTGTGTTTAGATTCAATTTGTGTAACTTGTCCAGGAATTATAAATTTTTTTTTCGTAAGCCACTTTTTAATTTTTGTCATCCTAGAAAGAAATATTCCTAATTTCTTAATGCAATTTGAATAAAATATTTACAAGCTAAAGTTTGCCCTATTTGCCTTTTTAGGTTTTTCAATATTTGTCTTTCTTTTTTAAGCAGGTAGAGTCATTTTGTTGAGGTACTTTTAAGCGCATCACTAGAAAAATGTCCCAGCAATGGTCCCCAGTCCCCAGTACTATCGCTTTGGGTCATAATTATTTTTATTTTTTAAGACATCTTATTAGTTTTTCAGTTACTCGGTGCGGAAGTCTATTTTGATTTAATTGTAAGATATTATTTTCAGTAACAGACCTATTTTAATATAAATACTTCCTAATAAATAGCGTTTGTATGTCTATCAGAACTATCATTTTATTGACTGACAAGTATAAAGTGTAATAATGTGAATAAATACACGTACTTTGGTAAAGCTGCGTATGACACATGCGAGGTAGTAAGCTGATGTAATACAAAGTAAATCTTACAACTGGACCTAGAGAAAATTCATGAGGCCTACTTTAGACAGTTTGTTTCTCTTGGCACTGCTACATGGCACGACTGGTAGAGTCACGGGTATTTTTTCTTCCCCGTGACACTACCGGTAGTACCATGGGTAAACTTGCATTTTCCGTGACATGGGCTAGTAGTGTCACAGGAATTTATTTTCCCATGGTACTATCGAGCTACCTAATCTGGTTTTTGCCTAAAACCACGTGAAAAGATAGATAGGCACAGCAGTGAATCTACAAAGCGCACTCAACAACGCACACATAGAGATCGACTGAATTAATCCTACTTTCATGTTCTTTCTGACATTAGACATACCTTTTTTTAACGCGTTAAAATGCTCAAGGATACTCGCCACTTTTGGGAGAAGTAACTCTCTCCGACTCTTACCGACTAAAACCCACGGTGTCCAGGTACCAGGGCTGTGGAGATGCTTTCGCAAATTTGTACTGTCCCGGTGGCGCTGGATCCAACGATCCCCTTCTGGCAGCCTCACTCGACAGGGGCCGCATACAATAACGTCTTTACCATAAGGGCACACAGGGCCAGTGCCCAGGGCCCCCATACTCAGAGGGCCCTGACAGATTGAACATTTCTCTTATATTTAACCTTAAAACATTTTGGTTTTTTTCTTCTCAAAATGTTTTTATTCGAATAAATACACGTTTAAGAATAATTTGATTAACTCGACCGCCATCGTAACTAACTAGACATTTACTTGATTTTATAAGCTAGAGTCTTATTTTTAGTACAGCTATCTGTAATTCGAAAGAAAGAAATTTGATTGGATTCATTCTTTTTTATTTTATACTTAATATTTGCTTTACAAAGTCACGTGTTTTATAGTTTAGAAATTATACGTAATAACACTCAGTATAAAGTGCCCAAATAATTTTAAATCCCAAATTAAGAGAAACATTTGATAGTACAGTTCATGTCAAGCCACATGCATCATAAAAGAAGTACGGGTTCGATTCCCAATAGGGTTGATGAATATTGGGTTTAACATAAACATATTTTGACAAATCCCATATTTAAATCCCAGACAGGAATTGAACTTGGAATCTTCGTCTCTCGTTGGCGACATTCTGTTCCGTACTGAAACAGTATGATAGTATACATATATACAGTCCATACCGTATAATTAATCCGCGAATTAATTTTGGTTGTTAACTATGACATTTGGCAGATATCAAAACCAACTCCGATTCTAATCTGGGCAAATATTCACTGCTTAATAGAGTCGCCGTTTCTTACAACGAATTATCTAAAAAATATAAGCTAGATATGTTTGCAGATACAGATATGCACTTCAAAAAATAAATGTTATCTCCCAACACCGTAAACTCGCACTGCAATATTCAAAATACCTAGTTAGTTTGTTTAGTCTATGTAGCAGTATCACGATTTTTTTAAATTTTAAGATAATTTTACTATTTATATAGTAAGTATATGACATCTTCTATATTACTCCGTATTTTAATTTAAAGAGTCTTATTGTGTTAATATTGCTATGATGAATCACTGAATGTTTTTGTACTATTAGTTTGTCCTTTGTAAGTATTATTGAATTGTTAATTAGATTAACAATAATTTTTTTTTAATTTAATTTATCTTGAATATTGATATTTGAATATGAATAAGTGTTTTTTTAAGTTGTTTTACTTTTACTATATGTATTTAAAAATTGTTATTCAATGATCTAATGTTTTTATGTTTTGTGTGTATTTCTTTACTTCGTTATTTTATGAATATTTAAAGCATCTTCAAGCCCGTATCCCCGAAGGGGTAGGCATTGTCACAACCAGGGCACCCACAACTAGCCGAAGACACTCACTCCCACAATGTGATAGGTTGCATGCCTATCGCCAACCGATTTATTAGAAAATTGAAAGTATACATTTTTTTATTTGTTGCCCGACCCGGAGATCGAACACAGGACAAGAAGTCAAGTCCGACGTAGGGCTGCTAGACCACAGAGGCGATTAGTTCCTTTTAACATTAATGTTATTTCCTACAATTGAGACTACATTAAAACAACATTTACCATGTACTTATTTTAATGTGTCATATTAATGTTTAAGTGTTTGACTTGTCGGCAGTACTTTAAATAAAATATCTAGATCTAAGTTTTAAATTAACTATATTATTAATACTGGGCATTATGTTGACGTTTATTAAAACTGCGATATTTATATGTTTTTGCCCGAATTGATACTTGAACGTGTCCCTCGATGTCCCCACCTACCACTCTATCAGACGATTCGTAAGAGGCGAGTACATATGGTTATTACAGACAACACCTGGTGGGAGAGAGTCCCATAACAAATTTACCGGTTAGGAATCCACCGCTTTACCCATCCCTGTCGCCATTATGACAGTTATTGGCACTGTCATATTCCGGGTCGGAGAGTAGGGTGACCGGTAAATTTGCACATTAAGCCTCATGGGTTGTGATGCATCTGTAATGTGAGTGATATCAACAGATCACTATTACTTTGAAATCATCATAACCGTGAGCTGGTTCGAAGTCTGACCCCTTACAAAAAAAGCATCTTCACGCCCTTATCCCCGAACAGGTAGGCTGAGGTAAAACCCACGACTGGCTGAAGACACTAAGTCCCACAAGTAATAGGTGGTAAGCCTACCGCCAACCGGGCACACATCCAATCCCGGGCAACGTCATCTTTATTAGAAAATTGAAGATATACATTTTCCAAGTTTTTTTTTTGCATGACCCGGGAATCGAACCCGGGACCTCATGAAGTCAAATCCGAAGCCGAACAGATAGACCATAGAGGCGATTACAAAAAACGAATACCTAGCCTAAATAGCCTAGATTGAAATTCCACTATCAAATTGACCTGGTTTTATCCGAAGATGGTGTGAAGAGGTTCCGAAACTTTGTATGAAAAGGGTTAATAAATGTAAAGGAAGGTAGGTATGTCTGAAATTATTGTGACACTTACATTTGATACTCTCTACCCTGTCAGGGATTTGGTGTAAAGATAAGTAAGTAAATAAACATACCTATACCTACCTCCTACTTCCTGATAAGCTCTTGCTTACTTTTGTGCTACTTTACCCTAAACCCTTCTATAATACTTATTGTAAATGCGAAAGTTTGAAAAAACTTGGTTATATATACGTATACGTACATAAGTATAATGTACATGCATTACTAGAAAGAAAGAAAATTATTTATTAGCGGAATATGTGTAAATGAGATGTTACAAAAATATTTAAGTATATCAACATATTCTATCATATTTTGGTGTGTAAATATTTTAATATTAATGAAGAAATATTTAATTACGTACACTTAAACTTCTAGTTTAATTATTTGACAAATGAAATTTATTTATTTGCTGAAAATGTGTATTAAAAGCTATTACAAAAGAATTTTTGGTAGAATTCGTTAATACCAACATATCCTACCACGTTGTGGTGTGTAAATATCTTTAAAATTATACCATTTTATTATTAAAATTTGTAACATGTTACATTTTAATGTTTGAACAAAATTTAAAATATAATTAGATTTAACCGCGACTACAATAAGCTACCTCCGTTTCCAAGCCTAGCCAGTCAGGAGAAGAAACGGCGAAACAAACTCCTCGGCAACCAAGAATATATTATTTGAAATTAAATTCAGGAAAAGTAATTACTTATTAAACTTTTCTGCAAAAAATAGTTTACACAATAGTAAGCTTTATCTAACAAGTCAAATAGCTTCTTTCGAAACCTTTTTAAAGGCAGTGATTTAGGACTATCAGAAATTTAAAATGCGTACTACCACATAAAGATAGTGTAAATTTATACTGCAAATTAGTTCTATATAACTAGCATTGGAAATTGGAATAAACGATTTGTAAACCGGTGGGCGGTTCGAGACATTGACAGGAACTAGAAATGTGGGTCACATGCACGTGGACCTATGTCACCCAGGCTCACTGGATCTGTGTGTGTTGCGCTTAAATATCAGATCAACCGCGCCCTAACACGTGCTTGATTAGTGGAACGAACTATCTGTTAAGTACATGACTTATAGGTCATAAGTCAGAGAATTTACAACACATAATATCGTAAAAGAATTGTCTCTACATTGAAGACATTTAAGATATATCCTTATAACCACCGTAGCATTTATTACTGAACATCTCCGGTCATATAAAAACAATCGAAACAAATTAGTGCATACAAAAATTATCTAAAATCGATATGATTTTGTTGATATCTGTCTACATACATACATACATACATACATATCTTCACGCCAAGTCCCTTACCAGGTAGGCAGAGAGTATCGAGTGCCAGACTTCACGATCCTGACAAACCTGTCGCTTCCTTCACATTCATAACCCTTTTCATCAAACACGCCGGTTTCGGAGACTCTTGACACCACCCTCGGATAATATCCGAGTGATCTGATCGTGAAATGTCAGCCTTGGTCTCCCCGGGTACCTACATCCATCCACATTCGCATTGTATATCTGCTTTGTCAATCTTTCATCTGTCATTCTTTCCACATGACCGAACCAGCGGAGCATACCCTTTCGCATTTTAACACCAACACTTTCTTTCAATCCCACTCTTTCTCGGATCTCACTGTTACGAATGCGGTCAGCGAGCGTTACACCACAGATTTTCCGTAGTGCTCTCATTTCGACCGCATTTATCCTACTTTCATGCTCTTTCTGACATATCTGTTTACTGTACAATAAACTTTGTCTCATTTCTATAATAAATATTTAAAACAATTGTTGAGAGTCTTGTATTGAGATAATTTTGTTTTTCACTTCAAAAATAACAGTTAGAAATTAGTCTTTTTTTTAAGACGGCGGCGATGCGAGCCAGAAGTCGTATTTCTTATTTTTCAGATCATGGCGGTTATAAAATTAAAAGCAGTAAAACTGCAAAAGTGGGGATTTGATAATTATTTTTTCGAAATACCTAATTTTTTTTCATGGTTTTGAACTGGTCCCGGGTAAATATTATCATTATCCTGCAAGTAGGACGTAATAATGCATACATTTACAGCTCAAAAAGCAATAGTCGGATTATGATAAAATTAATATGGGAATACCTCGAAGCCATGACCTATCTTTCTATGAAAGAACCATCAAAATCGGTTGGCAGTGACGAAGCTTTCGCGTAACAAACATACAAAATAAATAAAAAAATATCGAGTTAAATTGAGAGTCTTCTCCTTTTTTTCATACATTTAACTGAACTAGTGTATAGTGGATGAGTACAAGTGTTTTACTACGAAAAAGTGTGTGAACTAAGAATTTGTTTCGTTACATGCGGTTTCATACAATAAGTATATATTTAAAAACGGCGTTGAGGTTTGTAAAACCATTACTCTCTGAAAGTCGATCGCTTTTTACAATTTCACCTAATCAAATTTTAGAAGTCAATCGAAGATCGAAAATTTGCATTTGTATGTTTGTATTTTTTGTTCCACGATAACTTGAGCAGTTTTGATTCAAATTTGAAATTTTTTGTAGGTGTGTAGACATGCTTAAAATTTTTAAGTTCGACGTATCTTCACGCTCATATCCCCGAAGGAGTAGGCAGAGGCACAACCAGGGCACCCAGGACTAGCCGAAGACAGTAAGTCCCACAATGTGATAAGTGGCACGCCGAGCGCCAACCGTGAACATATCCAATCCCGGGCAACGTTATTTTTATTAGAAAATTGAAAATATACATTTTCTATTTTTTTTCTTTGCCTGACTCGGGGATCGAACCCGGTACCTACCTCAAGAAGTCAAGTCCAACGTGCGCCGGACAGCTAGACCACAGAGGCGATTAAGTTTAAAGTTCAAACATGGGTGAAATCGAGTGAAGCGTTACTGTAATAGGTCGACCTAATAGGGGATCGGAAAATGAATCTTCCGAAGATTATTTCATGAGGTACTTTCAGATGAAAGGATTTGATTTAGGTATTGTAAATCCGTTTTTTTAAATTTTCTTCTGGATATAGTTTTCGTGTAGGTACCTAAGCAAAAAGCAAATGTTGTACTGAATTTACTTAAAACATAACATACCTACATTTATTACATAAAACTAACATTGACAAAGACAACGGTAATTAATAATATTAATGATGACAGTGACGGGTACGATTACCTATATCGTTTATTAAAAAAGACGTGTCAGTGTTGTGACGATAACGTAACGTTGTCGTGACAATGTAATGTTTTGACGGTGATCAAAATGAAAAATATTTTTATTGAATTAAAATGTTGTTACAATTACATTGTCGCAAGAGTACCTGTACTAAGTAAGAACCTGTGTTACTGCGTACTCCGCTCGTCCTCCAAGATGCAATTCTATTCAATAATTAACATTTTAAAAATATAAAAAATAGATACAAATTATTTCAATTATGAAATATTATGTTCTTAACTATTTAACTATCACTATAAATTCAACATTTCATTTCAACATAATAATAAATATAAAAAGAAAAAGAAGAAATACACCATTTTTCATTTATGCAAATCGTGTGTTGTGTGTGTGCGCGTGTGTGTTTGCGCGTGTGAGTGCGTTCGTATATAAATGAGTTATTTTATGAGAGTCTGCCAATTTCTTTTGCTGGTAATACATATTATAATAACTACCTTTTAGCTTTTCTGTCTCATCATAATTATATGTAAGTAGTGTTTCTGTTAAAACTCGTTTTAATTCGGACGACGTTAGTGAATAAATAGTAATTCTTTTATTAAGTTTGTTATATAAGGATATTGACTGTGCAGTAATTTGTTTTTGCCACTCATTGGTTACCATGTTCGTATCAAATAAATAGTGAATCTTGGAATCACATAAGGATCTATTGGCTCCTCGCGAAGTCTCAGTTTGGGTCGAACTACTAGTATTTACCTGCTAGGTACTTGACACATATACGGTGTTCATTTCGGACCATCGGAAAGGCCTGCCGCTGGCTATTAATCCATCTTTAAACTAACCGTAATTAAATGCGTCAATCATTTTGCGTTTACTATATTTGTTCAATTAAACAACAAAAAAATATTAATACTTATTATAAGTAAGATAACTTGAAAAAACAACAACCTAACTAATAACACTTGTTAACATTAAAAAATTATTATAACCCGCCATAATACAGATACAAAAATGGCAAAATTCGAGTTCAATAATAAGTTTCTTGCTCTACCCATTTAGACAAACCTCGTCTAATAATATATCTTCTTAATTCATCAGCAAATATCATTAAAATAAAAAAAGGTGTTGCCAAAAAGAAATCGTACCATGGAATCGGTTCCGTCCCGAATACCTCGTTGCATAACGGAACGTACGTTACTATGGCTGCTGCAATCATATCTATGACAATACCAACATTCAACACATGGTTATGCATTCCCTTCGTCACTAGAGATATGCGTCTAGTTTTACAAATTATAGCATCTGATACTTGTGTCCAACAAACTGCTACGAAGTAAGCAGTTTGGGCTCTTTGTTCCACCTTTTTCCGGTCTATATATAACCACGGACGACCTAAGGTATCCAATACTTCTGTTTTTCGTGATTCCCACTCATTCCGCACGAACATCAAACTTGATGGAAAAAAACCACTCTGGGCAAATACCACGAAATACGCATACATTCCAGCAAAAAATTGAATTAAACCTACTTGAAAATAGGCCATGAAAATCAAAACTCTATTGACCAAATGATCAGTAGACTTACGTGGTGGAATAGACATGATATCTGACTCAGAAGTTTCATACGCAAGACTTACAGCAGGTAACAAATCGGTACCTACGTTTATTACCAGAATCAGAATAAGTGACATAGGTAACGGCATACCTAAACACGCGTACAATACAAACGGCATCATTTCGGGTGTATTTGAAGTCAAAGTATATGCAATCGTTTTTTTCAAATTATCGAAAATCCGACGACCTTCTTGGATACCCACAACTATGGACGCAAAATTGTCATCTAATAAAATCATATCAGCGGCTTGCTTCGAAACTTCTGTACCATTAATTCCCATTGCAATGCCTATATCAGCTTTTTTCAGTGCTGGCGAGTCGTTAACGCCATCGCCTGTCACCGCTACAACATGGTCAAGTGATTGATATGCCTCCACGATAAGCAATTTTTGCTGTGGACTAGTTCTAGCAAATGTGATCTCATTATATTTCATCTGCATGGCTCTTAAATCATGAATTCCCATTTTTCGAAGCTCATCACCTGTAATAACAGCCGCTCGAAAACGATTTTTGATATGCTGTGGGACGTCTGTAACATCAATATGTTGTTCAAATGCATAATCATACGCCGTGGGTTGCGTTATAGTGCCACACTGTCTCGAAATGGCCAAAGCTGTGACAGGATGATCACCGGTTACCATGATCACTTTAATACCTGCCTGACGACAAAGTGCGATTGATTTTTCAATATTACGTCGAGGATGATCAATCATTGAAATTGCACCTACAAATCTTAAATTTTCAAGTGGAAAATTTTTTTCATGTGTGTCGAACTTGTACCCCAATGGATATTTATTCACAGGTAAATGGTAGTCACAATAACCAATTACACGTTCGCCCATGTTAGCCATCTTCATGAAACTTGCCTGAAGCTCTTTTTTTTCGTAAGCTGTAATAGGAATATCACCTTGGTCGGTCAAAACTTTACTTGCAAATTCTAGTACAATTTCAGGCGCACCTTTCATAATTAAATAATTATCACTAGTATTGTGCATTCTATGAATCGTAACTTGATATTTGTACTCTGAACTAAATGGTATTTCTGCTTCTTTAGGGTTCATCTGTTGCATTAATGTCGCAGATCGGTTCATCTCCATGTATCTTAATATAGCCGACTCCGAAGCATCACCAATTATTTTTCTCTTTTCGATAGGTAAATCGAGTGTATCCGGGGAAAATGTCGCTCTCAAATTTAAAGATGCAGCCAATGAAAGAGTCGTAAATGATGTATCAGAAACATGAGCATGATCATCTTTATCGTATATAGTGAAATTACAAAATAAATGAGCCACATTCATTTGATTTTGAGTTAGTGTCCCAGTTTTATCTGAACAAATACAAGATGTTGAACCTAAAGTCTCTACAGCCTGCAAAGTTTTGGCTAAACAGTTTTTTCTTTTTAAGTTATTCGCAGATAAAGTCATACAAACTGTCAAAGTAACTAATAATCCCTCTGGTACGTTTGCTAAAATTATACCAAGCATGTACTGCAACGCAATAAGCCAACTGCCTTGTAGAAAAAATACCATGAGGAAAAATATTATACCTAATACGAAAGCAACTCCACAGATTATCTTTATGAAATGTGTGATTTCTTTAGCAATAGGAGTTTCTTCTTTTTCTAAGCCAGTTACTAATCCAGCTATCTTGCCTATTTGAGTCATTTCTCCAACAGCGACTACAACACCTCTTGCAGTTCCTTCAGTAATTGGGCAACTGAAGTACACCATATTCTTTGATTCTAGAGGATTTACGTGAGTACATTTTGGACTATGTACGATAGGTTCTGACTCACCCGTCAGTGATGACATATCAGTTTTAAAATTGGTACAAGTCAAAATTCTTACATCAGCTGGAACTACTTCACCTCCATTCATTTCAACAATATCTCCAATAGTAACTTCTGAATTGGGAATAGTATGCTTTATTCCATCTCGAATAACAGTTGCATTAGGGGGTACCAATTTTTCAAAACCACTCATAACTGCCATATTTTTTGCCTCCTGATAAAAGGCAAATAATCCAGTGCCGACTATAGTCACGGTAATGACACTACCTAAATACAGATATTCTTTTCCAGAATGGCCTTCACCACTATCAATTTTGTGGGAGAAGAAATATGCAATAAAATTTATAATAGCACCTATCCAAAGAACACATTGAAACCATCCAAATAAATTACGACGAAAAATTTTCCAGTAGCTGTTCCCTTTTAGCTCCTTCAACGTGTTGGGGCCATAATGTAATAGCTGCTCTGCGGCGAAGGTCTCAGTAAGGCCAGTCTTTATGTTGGTGCAGTAAACAGATTCTAATTGTTTAGAGCTTAAAAAATGGTCACCAGTGTGACTTTCTTCTTTAAGTAGAGTAAGCTGCGACTCATTGACATTGTAGACGCTACTAGTTCTTTTCCCTGATACGGAGGTACTACTGAAACGGTGACCTTGAGGCATTTTGTTTGAAAGTAAATTCTATAATTCCATTAAACACAGATATAAAGATTTTGTCACAGTATTGACATTTACTTCTTTAATTAAATATTCGATTACATTTTATGACGAGTCTTCTATCAATTTCAATGTGTCAAAAACTTGTTTTTATTCATTTTTACTTATTTTTAAGAGTATTATTACTTTTAAAGAGGCCAGAATAAATGTAAAAGAGTTTGACTCTAGAGATAGCTCTATTAATTAATCTCGTTTGTTTTCTTTGGCACTACTGTATGGTGCTTGTACATAAGTCTTCATAATTTGTCCTGCATGGCACTTATAGTAGGGTCAAGTCATGTATTTTTTTTCTTTCCCATAGCACTAGGTACTATTTTGTTGGCTGATGAGACTCATACATTAACATTACCCCTAGATTACTACAATACCACTAACACTACTAAAACAATAAAGAAAAGATGTTATCAAGGATGTTATTGACAAAACATATAATATGTAGTATAAAAATTTTATAAAACGCTTTTATATCTAGTTGCACTAAAAATTAGAAAATAATTTCTAAGTTCAAATAAAAATAGAGTAAAATAAATAAAAAACTTTATATCCCTGTCAGTCCACTGGAATACAATTCTGATCCGAAAAATGCGTACCCTGGCGACAAAGCGTACCGATACGCCGTTTTTATTAAGAAATCAGGCAGATGCGGCTATGGAGTGCTACGGTACTACGACAGTTCTATATATTATTCTACTTACTTTTAATTTATTTTATTTGTGAAAAACAAAAGACAAAAACAAAGTGAACAATGATATTTGATTGTAAATGCCAGTACTTTGGTAGTCCAAAAAGCAGCTTCAGCACAAAACATAGGTACAGAGTTCAACTCAGTTTTAACCGCGTACAAAGAAAAAGGTTACCTATCACTTCGACTACCCCTTTTTTGATATGTTGATAACGCGATTACTCGGGGTGCTGAGTAAACTAATACAAAGCTAGATTTTGAGTAAGGATGCTCGACTCGCTTTTCCGCACTACCAGTAGTGAAATGCGGAAGTGCCAAGGGAAACATGCAAAAATTATCACTTCTCGCAGACAGAGCCAAATTAATCCAGAGAAAGATTATTTTTTTATTTAAATAGTAGATAACCAGCTGTAGGTGTAGCAATTGTCACTTGTCTACGCACGGCTGCGTATTTGTATGCATGTCTATATGACTGTCTGTGACATCGTATCGGATCAAAATGATTTTATGGTTATGAACGAATGTTTTTACAAGCTACAGGCTACGAGAAGTGAGATTGTTAAAGAACTAGTGGTTTTTGAGTTATACTTAATAGAATAGTGCATATCTATATTCCACTAACAGAGGTAATTCAGTGCCAAAGTGTTGGGACCTCAGCATGAGTTCCAGTTATGGAGGTTTCTTACTTATCCAGGTACCACTTAACCAAGTTTCACTGTATTAATAGGAACGTGATGCCAAGACTTTGGACCCCTTTTTACGAAAATTGCGCGAACGGAGGAGTATGAAATTTGCAACACTTATAGTTTACGTGTAGGAGAAGCGCAGAACGCTAATATTTTTCAACAATAATGCCTATAAAGTACATTAAATCAATAAATAAAACATTACCACACATAACACACTACCATGCATTTGACAGACACAAACAAATATATTGATAATAACGATAAAAGATCACAGATGACGCTAAAAAGTTTGGAAACAAAGTAGGTACTTAGTTGGTCTTGAGAAATGAAGATGACGTTCTTATCAACAAGATATTGAAATTTATTATGGTCGATTTTCGACCAATTGGCGACTACTAGTTTTTGTAAATACCCAATGAAAGTTGAAACTGACTGTTTTAACAGTTTTACTGGGCTTAATTAGCCTTCGAACCATTTACCTTTTACCAATTTAGCAATGGTAATTGGTAGAATTGTTTTTATTGACGGCTTTATTTATTACCAA
The DNA here is from genome assembly GCA_002245475.1 of Calephelis virginiensis. Classification (NCBI taxonomy): domain Eukaryota; kingdom Metazoa; phylum Arthropoda; class Insecta; order Lepidoptera; family Riodinidae; genus Calephelis; species Calephelis virginiensis. Next base: position 244,127 of record NJDC01000277.1, on the reverse strand, counting down.
AATGTCAATTATCCATTATGTTATTTGACTGGTGTCTTTCATTATAAATTACTATTTATAACATTAATTCTTTAATTATAAACGTGTATTGCATGTCCATTCGTATATACAACCAAATTCCTGATAATCTTAAATCACTTCCATTAAACAGATTTCGAAAAAAGGTATTCAACTTACTTTTAGAGAAAAATTATTATAATGTCAAAGATTTTCTTGCAGATAAGAATAAATAATACAGTATTTTTAATGATTAATATAATTGCAGAATGTTCGGTGCGCAGGAGTTTGTTTCGCCGTTTCTTCTCCTGTCTGGCTAGGTTTGGAAACGATGGTAGTTTACGGTAGATAGGGATAAATTAATTTACATTCTAAAATTGTGTGTATTAATAAATAATCATGTAATCTCAAAACAAACAAAAAACAGTGTGTAAATAGTAATTGTGAATAGTTAATTAAAAACATATTAAAATATTTGCACACCACAAGTTGGTAGAATATGTAGGAAGGCTTAAATAATTTTGTAACATCTTTGTAACACTCATATTCCGCAAATAAATATTTTTTCTTTCTTTCTTTTCTTTCTTTCTTCTATAAGTAAGTATTACATGAAATATTATACACACAAGTATTCAGCCAATTACATAGGTACCACACGCATTTGGTCAAGTGTGAATAGGGGGGACAAGCGAATGCTAATCCCTAGTGGTTGTAGGGACCACGAGTCCGGACAGGTGATTTTGTTAACTTTTCGAAAACTACATGTTAGGTATAGTAATTGAATATGACCAATAAAACGAACCGAGATCAGGACGACGACTTTTTTATCGGTTTTAGGTCGGTCTGTTCTAGGTTAACCTTAACGCTAAGGTTAACCTAGAACAGTCCTCATTAGCACTGATAGTTGGGGAAGGAAGTTATAATGGACTAATAAAACAAAATTGTAAAAATTATTTAATTTCAAATCAATTACACTCATACTAATTTACTCTAAAAACCAGCGCATATCATTTCAAAACTAACATTTTTGGCAGTAACCAAATACTTACATATTTTTATGTGCATTTATAATTTAAATCAATTTACATTTTTAAATTCATGAGCCGAGCGAGCGAGCGCTTAGACATGCAAGGTACCTACATAACTTGTTTGTCTTTTTCACGTTAATTACAACAGAAAGGGACATATGGTGTCAAAAAATGTCTCAGTTATTACGTAATTTTAAAGAGATATAAAACATAGCATCCTTTGCCACGCATGAGAACGAGAAGTCAATTTAATTTCATAAACTATTAAAAATACTTAATTACTTATAAATATTAGATTAATTTAAATAAAAATGTATAACCTGCAATTATCACAGGGCAACTTTGAAAAAGCGGCAAAAGACACAAATATTGATTTATGAGTGCACATTTTTTTTGTCGAGTAAAGATATGGCTGAGAAAAGAATAAAACTATGAAGTGTAGAAATAAACAGATTTCGTTGGTGCTAAAATACGCCATTTTTGAATTCAATGATTTGTTTGGCACTGCTTTAAGTTCTGAAGACTGTACTGTTATATATATCCTATATCAAGAGTCGGAATATGTATTTTTAGACTATGAAAGCGCTAGTGATTTGTGACTGGGGAGTTTTATACATATACTAATCACCAGACTCGCATATTGTTAGAAAAGGTACTTATAAATTTTACCATGCCAGTTTTTCACCCGAAAGCGACGCACCAGTAACATCTATGGTATCTGTAGGCAATGGTTGTTTCTTACTATAAGATTTGCTTGCTCGTTATCCTAAAACAAAAAAATATTTATACAGGGTTTTATCTAAAGCACCAGTCAAAGTTTGAGAAACGGTTCGGAATCGATAACAATTTCGACCTTTGAAAAAAAACTAAAAATTAAGAAAATATCTAATTTTAACTTTTATAAGACGCAAAATATAATATGCATGGTTATAACGTAAACAAAGCATAAAACGAGTTCGCCACTAACCGCAGTCGCTGGTGATGTCATAATGTACTAGGAACGACTTAGAGTGACAACAAGTAAAGCATTTTTGCGGACTGTTTTAAATGAATGTTTATAATAGTAAATATTACAATTTAGCAATAATATTGAAAATGCATTATCATATTTATGAATCTAACGATACTTATTCCAACTCCCCGTAATATTGATGTTTATAAAGAATACATCGTTTGATTCTATTATTTAAAATAATGTTTACACTTTACACAGTATTTGAGGCGTAAATAATATATTTCGATTTACACTAACTATATAATATACAAATGTAAAATTTGTTCGATAAATCATCAAAAATTGCACTTTTGATTGCAGTATACATAATATCACAAAAAAAAGGACATGTGCAGACAGCATATTATACACAAACATGCAGTGAGATATTCGTGAACACAATATATTAATACTTTATAGTTTGTAAGGTAGAATTCCCATAATACCACATTAAATACAATAATTGTAGGTTTGGTTCAAAATTGCACGCCTCTTGGTTATCAGCCGATTTCAACATTAAAATATAAAAAAAATGATATAATAAAATAACATATAGTAGTACTATTTAAATCATGCGATTAGGCTATTATTTCGCTTAAATTTAAATTTAAATTTAGATTAGGTCAGCCAATTTAAAAATAAAAGTAAAAGTGTAAAGTCTAAGCGCATAATTTAAATAGAAATACTGTAAATAACATACAAATATTTTCACAGACACAGAGTATCTGAGGAGTTTAAAGCTGTTATAACACCTTTGTGTCGAAAAAACATAGCATTGAAAATATCTTTTATTTGCTAGCTTGTAAGTACATACATAAAATACATACTTAACAAAGACAGAGTACATTAATGGAAAGTCAGAAAATTGTAGTTGTAATTCTGAAGTTATGCTAAAATACAGTTTCCACAGAATTAAGGACTGACACTTTTTTTTTGTAATTTTGGAAAACACTCAATATCATTTTTAATATATTATATTTGATTTACGAGTCTGCTACTTTTCAACAAATAACACAATGTCCACCGTAATACAGAGAGTTTTATTATAAAAACAACGAGTGCATGATATTCGAGCCAATAACCACTCAAGAAACCATGTTAGGTAAGTAAACTACACCCGATTTTACAGATAATCAATATATATTTATTAAACACAATACGACTGAAAAAAAAAAGAATATTTAAAGAATATTTTAATTTATATCATAAGAAAAAAACAGTGTGTGTGCGATTCACACACGATTGAAGTGAAATTTCATTAAATCGACAAAAGAATGAAATGAATATATATTTGTGTCTCTTACCTGCCGGTTTTCCGTTGCACCCGTTCTGAAATCACAACGATTCTATAGGAGTTTCATTTCAAAAATGTATTTAAATAAGAAGAAATTTGAGTTTTGGCGCCATCGAGAGAAAAGATGGTCGAAGTTTTTTCATAATTATTGAATTTCGTGTTGATGTTGAGTGAAATTAGTCAATTTTGGTGGCATTTTGTTGAGTTAAAGTGCACAAATGAAATAATCATGAAGAAATTGGCATATCGTGTATTTCCTCGTTGCCGCCAAATCTCCTTATATGAGCTTGTGTATTGAGTCCGCCGCTTTACCCAAGAGCCTGACATGACTTACTGACGACTTATGACTGGTGGCTAATTATAATTGATTAAAATTGATATAAAATTTGATGCAAATTTCTACTTGACGAATGGCAAAATACTAACGTGAAGGCCAAAACTTAAGGATATCCACGCACTGTTATTTCAGATTATATGATATATAGAACGAGACAAACATACTTTAAATTAAAATCTATTTGTTTTTAACACTATTAGGTAAAACAAGTTGCAGTGTCGGGTTATTACTGTTCTTTTAACAAGAGAATACATTCAGATGTCTTTGGTAACAATTATATTTGTACTTAATTATAATATATATTATATTAAATGTGTGATATAATAATATAAATTGAACTTAATTATTATAGTGTAATAGGTAAATATATTATGCTTAGATAAATTCGGAATGTTTAAACTGTTAACTTAATTGCAGTGTCAATAATTGTTGACCACATAAATATTCGAAACAACAATTGGCTAGTTGACGGTTTCCAGTAAATAGATTTTAAATATATTTTAGGTTATTTATACTCATGAGGCTGTGATACTACTGGAGGTTACATTCCTAACAAAAACCATATACATACCTATATCACTTTCAAATACTACTGACTCAATCTAATGTATTGGCCTCTCTTTCTAAGTCTTGTGATGTCAATTACAAAAGTTAATACGAGAGGGAGGTCAGGGAGTTTTGGCGCCATCGAGAGAAAAGATGGTGGAAGTTTTTTCATAATTATTGAATTTCGTGATTACATTGAGTGAAATTAGTCAATTTTGGCAATATTTTGTTCAGTGAAAGTGCACAAATGAAATAATCATAAAGAAATTAGCGTATCGTGTATTACCTCGTTGCCGCCAAATCTCACTATATGAGCTTGAGTAAAGAGGCCACCGCTTTACTCAAGACTCAACATGACTTTTTGACGACTTGTGACTAATTTTGAATAATTGAAACCCGATTTAGGTAAATCAATTAACTTGATGCAAATTTCTACTTGACTAATGGCAAAGTTCTAGCGCGAATGCCAAAAATTAAAGAAAGAAAGAGAGAGGTCAGAACATTAGAGTGACTCAGTAGTATTTGAAAACGACGTCAGTAGGTTAACTCTTAAAGCTCGATTGTTGCAAAATTGGAAATTGGAATCGTGTATGCCATTTTAGGTACTTTTGAACACAATACTGGCAATTATTTTTATTCAGTCAAGAGTAAACATTAAATTGTTTTACCGGATTCGTTGAATTTATTTGTAACTTGTTAATAATTCGCTAGTAAAGTTACATATTCTATTATTCCAATTTCCAGTTTGTATAAAATCGAGATTTAAGAATAACTCTGTAGGTATTCGTTAGAAGTGTAAACCTTCAGTAATAATATAGCTTCATGTTTATTCCTCTTATTTTTTACTTTTAACAGTTCTAATGCCGTTCATCTTCGGTGAAAACAGTTCAGAACATGACATTTGTTATCTGTGACGTCTTAGTTAAAATAAAAGTTTAATTACACTGTTCACCGAAGCTGCATCAAACGCAACAAATGTATAGTACTACCTAGTATTTAAATTATGCGCTTCGGCTATATTCGTCAAGTTTCGGAAATCCTAATATATTTTAAAAATATATCTATATAGAGTTGTTATTACATAATTAATCATTTCGCTTAAATTTAGATTAGATTAGCCAATTTAAAAATAAAAGTATAAAGCGTAAAGCCGAAGCGCATAATTTAAATAGTAGTACTGTATGTAATACAGGTTGCATTCACTTTGTGGGTCATGGCATCGCAAGATGTTCTAACACGGTATCAATTCTTCTCACAGATAACGAAATTGAAAATTATTAAAAAAAATATTTATGATTAATTGTAAAAAGCAAAACATATAATTAATTGGGTATATTCTTATTAAACTATAATCAAATAGCCAAGGAAAATTTTGTAAAAAAAATACTTGTAAAAAACTTTGTAAAGAAAATCGTACGTTGATCCTTAGCTCTGAGCTATTGCATCCCTTGCATATGTACCAGAACATCTACTATAATATTTTCAAGCATTTAATTAATTTCTGGCAGCAAGTAAAATTGTTTTACAGAAATTACAGGAAGAGACAGCTTACCTATATGAATTAAATAAATGGTTTAAAAATAAATGGTTAAATTATGACATAATATCTTAATATAGCATCTATCACGCATGTACGTCTGTCCATTGCAGTTATAGTTTATAAAGAATGTCACATAAGGAGGAAACGCAAACTGATATAATATTAAATATTTATTTCCCGTGAGAGAAATAACACATGAGAAAAGTAATAGTGTACCAAAACCCTATGAAATTAGACAGATTAAAAATTTTAACTATTAAGATATATAAAACATTTATTATTTTGATAACATAAGGCGGAAGTATATTTAGTCTGACTGCAATATCTGACAGAAGTTGTTCAATTTATATCTTTTACAGGATTTTGATTTTGTTTTCTTATAATAAAGAGATCGCTTAATCTGTAACATAACATTGAAATTGAGACCAATTTGAGCATTCTCGCTAAACCGAGTTTTAGATACCAATTTTACCAACACCTATAACTTCAGGAAGAAATGAAAATGAAAAATTCAAGGTTTTTATTGTTTTTCAATTGATTTTTATGATCATATTAAAAAAATCATAACTGTTTATAAACATAAAAATTATACACTTTAAAACTTTAGATCAACTCTATAGCTGAAGATCCCATATAGAACAAGACCCTACATTATTTAATAAAAGCTGTAAACTCAGCGCATACTTTCAATATATCGTAACGCCGATATCAGGTATCAAAAGTGTATTAAATTTACAAGCAGTTGAAACCTTTGAAAATTTCTAGCCACTAATAAAATCCTACTAAATTTTAATTTTTTAACGTTTAAAAGTGTCTGATAAAGATTTTACGTAACAGTAAGTGTCTGAATATGGTAGAATTGATTCCAAACATCATCCTAAAGTTAATCAAGGAAATAGAGTTGTACACTTTGTCTTACTGATATCTGAAAGCTACGATGGCCCATACATCATTATGTTCCAAGGTCTATTTGAAGCAAGCACTGAGCAACTTTGCTATACTTAAAGTGAGGAATGTTTGGATCTTTACGGATCTTGGTCTATTATAAAGTATTAGAACGCAACACATTTTCATGTAATCAGTATCAATCAGCAAAGTAAACTTATAGTTCCATTGTCACTGCCCAGCAGCAAGAGCCTGTTTAGAGGTAGAACGGACATACAAGTCAGCACGCCTTTGAAGGTATCGGATCGTAGCTTCGTACTGGAGAACGAGGCCTCTTGGTCCAAGGATGTGTGGACTCCGATACGGTTGTTCGTTGTCCCTGATATTAATTCGTTGTAGTACACTGACAGACAATGGACGGGTTCAGTATTGCCTCTGCAGAATAATAAATTTTACAATTTTTATTCTTAATAGTTTTGACAATAGTTCGATAAGTGGCGTTGAAATGAATTATGGTGGCAATTTTGTTGAGCACCAACTAAAATTTTAATTTATCGCTATCTTCTTATAGCTTTTAGTTTTACTATAGTTGGAAGAGAAAAAAACACGTTAAATATTGTCAGTTTGTAAAAATGGCATGAACAAACTTCATATCATTTTTCTATCTTATAAATAGATCTATTAGTCCGAAAACCTTGACTAGAAACGTCAACCGTTGACATACACAGATTAATCTGACATGTCTATTATATTACATCGCTTTTGTTCATGTTTCATTTTAAAAAGATAGCATGCATCTAAAATAAGTTTAGTTCGACGTCTGATTAAAAAAATCATTAAAAAACAAACCAAGCAAACCGTTATTTTTTTTAAATAGTAAATAAACTCAATGTTTTTTTTTGTCCCACAGTAAAAAAAACTTTTCATCACCTGTTGCGGGGCTTAGGAAGAGTCAAAGGAGGCGGAACACTTATTTAATTTATACTTTGTAGTAACAGAGATTTTACTGTTTTTTTCTATAAAACACATTACATAATATGTCAAAAAAATTAAACACGTTTAGGGAAGACGAAATACTACATCTAAGAACTTAAAAATGTAAGCCATCTTCTAAAATCGATTAATATTTTTAAAGTGAATTTATAAATAGCATTTAGTAATAGAGAAAGAAACGTACTTCAGGTGGGCTATTAATTCTCCATCATCTGTGTTCCACAGCGCCGTTACTTGATCGAGTCCCGAACTTAGTACCCTGTGCTCGTCCACAGTAGCTAAACGTAGTACCTGACAAACAATAAGTCAATTAAATACTTATATAAAAAAAGTCAAAGTTAAAAATCAAAATTTCTTAAATTCCTTAGACTTGTCAAGGAATGTGGAAGCTTCTTACAGAAATAAACTGGTAAAGTTGCAAGGAGAAATAGGAAAAAACAAGACTAAGATTTCCGATACAAAGAAATTCGTAGGTCTGCAAGCGAGAGGTTTAAATTTGGAGACTTATCTTTATGCGACGTATCGCTAAAAGTATTGTTAAATGTATAGTAGAAATAGACATATGCAAGTCATTTGTTCTTATATTTCACACATAATAATAATTATACGAAAAATGATTTTTTTTAATGAAAATTGAAGACGCTTTAAAACCCGGCTAGTTATTAACAGTTTGTGTAGATTAAAGCATTGTTTTCCAATTTTCACGCTTTTTATTTTCATAAGAACAATAACTAATATAAAAAAAGAATTAGCAAAACTGATTCGTCCTTTCAGTCGTGATGCGATGACCAAGCGAAATGGGAATTCATTTTAAATATGAATCATCTGTGAACTCGCCCATATACGACTCGATTGTTTGACGTGCGAACTGTCAAACGCGCGAACTGTCAAACGCGCGAACTGTCAAACGCGCGAATTGTCAAACGCGTGAACTGTCAAACGCGTGAACTTTTAAACGCGCGAACGTCGCAAATTATTAGACGCAATTTTTTTCTATCTTTCAAACAAATTTTGTAAGTTTTAGATTCCACAAGAGAGTAGAAGAATAATGTTCGTGTTTGTATACCTCTCCGTCGTGCGCCCGCCAGGTGTGGCGCGGCATGCCCGTGCGCGTGTCGAGCAGCACGAGCAGGCCGGAGGAGAGCCCCACACACACCCACCCGCCCGCGGGGGACACACACATGCAGCGGATGAACGTCGCGCCGCTCACGCACACCTACGCCCACTCACAACGTAACGTTGCAAATTTAAATCGCAGAGGATTACATATCATCAGAACTTTGAAAAAAAAATGGTTTTAAGAACATCAGTATTCATTTTTATCATTATTTCGATAAATATCCCACATGTATATAATGTCTATGTATCTTCACGCCCATATCCACGAAGAGGTAGGCAAAGGCACAACCAGGGCACCCACGACTAAACGAAGACACAACGTCTCTCAATGTGCCACCTGAGCACACATCCAATCCCTGCCAACGTTATTTCTTATTAGAAAATTGAAAATATACTTTTTTTTTGTTTTGACCTCAAGTAGTCAAGTCCGACCGCTAGACCACAGAAAATAGATTTGATTAAAAAAAAGGTTTCAGTATTAGAAGGATTATTTTTAATTTTTGTATTAGAAGTTGTAAATTACTTCATCAAATACATTTTGCCTACCAACTTTTAATTATGTATTAATACTCAAAAATTCTAGAATAAAATGGTAGCGATATACAGATGCAGACGGACTACGGACGGCTACAGAACCCTAAAAGGCATACCCTGTTGTGTATTGTGTTACTATAGTAGCGCACAACGGTTCATGTCAAACTTCGAGAAAAACTGACAAAAGCATGTGTTTTTTACCTCACCTTAATAATCTACCTTTTTTTCTTTGTCATATATTTCTTCTTTGTCATATATATCTACTATAAGTAAGAATTAATTCATGTGAAATATTACACTGTAGGAAATACCATATATATCATAAAATAACACAGTAAAGAAATACACACAAAACATTAAGTCTGGTTATTCCGGATTCCGGCATGTTACCTTAAGCTCCGGCGGGGAGTGGTGTGCGCGGGGGTCGATGACCCGGAGCGTGGCGTCGGTGGTGGCGGCCACGATCACGCACGACGGGCCCGGCAGCGAACGCACGATGCTCACCGGGGTCTTTATGTGGTCCAACTTTACACATACATTGATTTACAATCAGCATTCCACGAAAAAGCTTTAACAGCTGCTCAATTTTATCAATATTAATTGTTGAGTACTTACAAAAAAAATCTCTCAAATTTTATTGTAATAGAAGCATGTTTAAAGCCACAAGATAGCTGACTAGTTTACAGCTATCCTAGGGGCCATCCATAAATTACGTCACGCGAATTTTAGAACATTTCGACCCCTCCTTGTCACAGGTTGTCACATTTTTAGAACGCCGTCCCCCCTAATGTGACGTCACACATATTTCAAACTTATGCATGTACCTATCTAAAAATAATCAAAAGAAAACAGTTATTTTCATTTTTTACTAATTTTTTTTAAATAATATTTAATAAAATCAACATAAAGCCGAATATGTATTTCTGATAACAAATAGAATGAGCGACTAGTAAGGAAACAATAAGAAACTAATTAATTAACTAAAGCTCGTAAATTTTAGTGTCTCACTTGCATTGCAACATGGCTCTAGGAATCAAATGTTGTTACGGAAGAGATAATCTTATAGCGAGAGTTCGAAATTATTAATAAATATAGATTAAGAATTATCTGTTCAAAGTTTTTTGTTCACATATAAATTTCGTGTTCTAGTATTTTATAATGTGACGTCACAAGACTTTCGATCCCCCCCTGCCCCTGGTCACATAATGTCACATTAAGATGATACCCTGCCCCCCCATTAACGTGTGACGTAATTTATGGATGGCCCCCTAGTGGTAAGACAACAGGCTGCAGGAATAGGTTAGGCAGTGTTACCAATTCGAACGCGTTGCTACACAGCAATCTGTCAACTAGACAATGATCTTTATTACTGGATTGCCACCAGCGCACAGTGTAACGCCTAGAACAAGTTAGGTGGTCAAAAGTCATTATCAATTTTCCCGGAACAGGAAGGTAATACAGGTAAACAACACCCCTAAACCTCCAATTATAAGAATTGTTTACGTGTAACATTCCAGAATGATGAGTCATAGGGTTGCAAAGGCAGGTAACGAGTTAAGTATAATTAAAGTAATTAGTTGCTTGTGTGCAATACTTTCAACAACATCTCATTCTGGCAGTTAGTGTTTTACAAAAATGTTTTGTGATGGATTTGGAAGGTTAGTACTATTCATTTTATTTATATCAGTATGTATTGGTAACGAATTTGTATATCTAACACACATTTGAAAGTATATAATAAAAAATCTTGTAATTTTCAATGTTTTTCAACTTCAATGGTCTGGGAACTATTTGTAGACTTTTGTAGACGAGCTAAGTTGTGATGATATCGCTAGCCCATCTATTTAACTAAAATATGTATGCAATTGAATACAATAAAAACGAGTACAAATATTTTTTTTCTATTAGATTGATCGATGTAAATAATATAATTTAGCAAAACCCACGTTCCTTATCCACCATGTATTGTTGCCCAATTAAATTCATTTTTTCTAAAGATACGACCGAATTAACTAAAACAGAAACGAAGCCTATTTTAGAACAAGTGAATAATTTAACCCAAAATGTCTATGACCTTCTTGATTTTCAAATTTCTGTAAAACATGAACTGTTGTTAACAATGACCGATGGAAAAGTATGTAACGCTTAAAATTTTATTGTGTTTTAATTAAGTAATCTTAAGTATTTAAGTAAGTAGTCACATAGATTTTTTGTAAAATAGTATTATGTAAAATAAAAATATATTACTTGTATTCTTTTTTTTCATTTACATTTTTATATTAGCGTAGAATTCCACTCCCTTTTGATAGAGTAGATCGAAAGGCTTATTATATGGCCCAATATATGAAAAAGAGAGGAAAACCTTGTGGAAATAACTAGTATGTGGATGAGAAATGCATTAGTCGACATGATATAACGGGTTTAATTAATACCAGCCCAAAAAAATATTAAAATAATTTTGTCCACCTAGCTTGTTCTTGACGAAGCACTGTGCAGCGGGTGGAAAGGGGTCAATAAGATCCAAGAGTATAGATCAAATTTACTTAATCATACCTGAGAAACGACGCTCTCCATGAATGGATCCCAAATATGAACAATGGAATCCGTTGAAACAGCCAGCCTAAGGGATTCCAGGAATGTAAGCGACAACACGCCCTTCTTGTGGCCTGTGTAAGTCCAGTTACACTGTGTTACTGCATTACCATCGCCCTAAAAGAATCCATCAAAGCTACAGTACGCTATCTACAATGTTTAACAAACTTTCCGCTTTGACATTATTATTAAAAAAAATTAAACAATCTGAAAGATCTTATTCTACTCATTGATTTCATTGCCTAAACAGCCTTTAACAAAAACACCATCGTTATAGTGTGCATAATTCAACGCAAGTTATTAAATTTAACGCACTTACGGCCGCGTCTGAAAAATTATCCATACCGTCCGCGGACGTTTTCGGCTAACAATAATGTCGCCAATTAGACTAGCGGCCCGGTACGTGCTTCGCTACGTATATGACCGTATGTATGACATAAGAAAAGAAAAAAACAATTGAAAAAAGTTTTAATATGACAGCGAGGATTGAGCTGTCATCTGAAAAAAGTTTGAATTTGACTGAAAAACACTTATCAACAAAATGATCTATATTTTGAATTTATTTGTTACAAAAATTGTGATAAATGAAGAACCGCTGGATCGATTTTATGCAAACTTCACATAAACCATCTAATAAATAGTCCGAACAAAGCCTGAGCATTTGGTTTGGATAGTTGAGCACGTTCTTGAGTTATAAAATTACAACGAAAAGTAACTTTGATTTTTATACGTCATATAGATTAACCATTTTTATATCATTTAGCATATTACTTTGTAGTCTAGCATATAGTATATATTTTAGTATACGTTTTAAATAATGATGCGTTTTACTAATTTTATCGATATCAAATAAATTGATAAATATAATTTTTGAATTTAGAGTTAGAGGGAAACACCTTAAAAACATGCATATTTTATTACAGTCTTGTTGGTAACAATAGCTGACAAAAACATCCAGCCAAATGTCTTTGGGACGTCCGAACGCTCAAGATCACGTCTGCGACTAATGTCCGATATATTGCAAGGCTCAGTGTACTTTCATTATCTAGATCCCCTGTAAGTCGAGCCTCCGTCAGCCGTAGTTCATTTCCAACTTGATATGGAAATTTTCAAATTTGTTTTTCACAGATATGTCAATGGTTCATTTGGCGCCTTCCATTCTCGCCTGTAGAAAGCCAGCTTTCAAATTGACTACGCAAAAACTTTACACCAGTGGTATGAGTTCAATTATAAAAAGAGTCAAATATTTCCTACCTGATTCCTTAGAGACCACAACCGTATAGTTTTATCTTTTGAACCACTCATAAAACTGTTTTCATTGTCTAGACAGTGTATCGATTTGATGGAGTGCGTGTGTCCCATGAACGTCTGAAGTTTTATCTGCTTTAGGTTGAACCGCGCGTCTTTGTCTGCGCGACCAATTTCGTGCTCCCAATAGATTAGCCAATTGCCACGAAGATGTCTGGGACAAAGCATTAATTTTAATTATTAAAGTACTTTATGTAAGCGGAAGCGTAGGTAATTAGTACGAGGGTAGATCCAAAAGTTCGTGGCCTAACCTACATGGAGCTATGACATCTTTTTAAAATCTACCGTCATTTGTTATATGTGTCATATTGATTTATTGTGCGCAGTTTCATTCCGATACTGCACAATATAAATTTTCTGTGATTATTTGTTTGAAGCAATCTGACGCAATTTTCAAGAATGGAGAAAATTTAACACCGTGCAGTCATTAAGTACCTCAATAAAAAAGGCCTATCACCAAAAGACATCCATCAAGATATGGTGAGCACTTTGGGGGAATCTGCTCCATCGTATTCCAGTGTCAAGAAGTGGGTAGCTGAGTTTAGGCGCAGTCGTGAGAGCATTAAAGATGATCCTAGAAGTGGAAGACCTACATCCTCTACCACGAAAGAAAACATCGATAAAATTTGTGATCTCGTACTGGGTGACCGACGCGGACGTTTGACCATTGGTAAGATAGCTGAGATAACAAACATTAGGAATGGCCGGGTGCAACACATAATAACGGAAGAGTTGGGGTTCCATAAGGTTTCTGCTCGCTGGGTCCCGAGGTTGCTTTCAGCTGAACACAAACGAGTTCGATACACAATTTCGCGAGACTGTTTGGAACTTTTTGAGAATGATCCCGAGGACTTTTTGTCTAGATTTGTTACCATGGATGAAAGCTGGGTTCACCACCATACTCCTGAATCAAAGCAACAATTCAAACAGTGGAAAAGATCAGACTCTCCTACACCGAAAAAGGCTAAGGTCGTTTTGTCGACTAACAAAGTCATGGCTTCTGTTTTTTGGGATGCGAAGGGCATTATTTTTGTAGATTATTTACTGAAAGGTCAAACTATAAATTCTTGTTATTATTGTAACCTTTTACGAAGACTCCGGGAAGAAATAAAAGAAAAAAGGCCGGGAATGTTGCGTAAGAAAGTTTTGTTTCTTCAAGACAATACACGTTTTCACACTTCGGTTGAAACAATGTCTGTAATCCATGATTGTGGCTACGAATTGCTGCCCCACCCACATTATTCGCTGGATTTAGCCCCCTAGGATTATAATTTATTTCCAAATTTAAAAAAAACACTTGGGTAGCTCGAAATTTGCGATCAAAGATGAGGTGATAGTCGCAGTAAACGACTATTTCGCCGATCTTCCGGAATCTTTTTTTTCGAGAGGATAAACAAGTTGCAGGTCAGGTGGAAGAAGTGTGTTGAGCTAGATGGAGACTATGTCGAAAAATAAAAATAAATTAGACCCACTTTTCTTTCATTTTCTTGGTCGGGCTTAGAACTTGGATCCACCCTCGTACTTTTGTATTTATAAAATATACTCATCAAAAACTTTTATCTTTATTATACTCTGCAAGCGCATAACGGATAAATAAACGAATTAAAATTTAATTCAATCCATCTACAGATCACTAAAAGAGTTTCACAAGGAACGAGACTAGGACCATTACTGTTTTTAAGATACACAATGATTTTCTCTGAATGCTAGATACATTTTTAGGCTCTGTATAATTAATTGGTTGAAGATGCATCGATTGCCAAATAAAAGAGAAATTAAACTTACCTGTCATTCTTAAATCCTGTATCCATTTTATATGCAACCACATCAAAACCATCAACTTTATCATTATTGGTACAGACATCGTTGGCAACATCTATTCTATTGCCGACCAGAGTGACGTTGGAGCCGAAGCTATTAGAGCTAGCCATGTGATCCGCAACTCCGTCGTGTGCGGAGGGAACTATATCTATTGTTTTCCGATTGAGTGGCTCGTCGCTGAAGGACAGTTGGACGCGTTTGTCTGGACGTCTTGTGTGCGGTGAACTGAAACGAAATACAAAATTAAACTATATCTATAGTTTTATATCTATAGTAAAGTATCTTCACGTCCATATCCCCGAAGACGTAGGCAGAGGCACAACCAGGGCAAAAGATAAGCCGAAGATACTAAGTCCCACAATGTGATAGGTGTCAAGCCAATTGCCAACCGGACACACATCCAATCCCAGGCAAAAATTTTTTTATTAGATAATTGGAGTCCAACACCTAGACCGCTAGACCACAGAGGCATTATATCTGTACCAAAATATGGGTAAACGTCACATTCTAGTCCATGTCTATTTCAAATTTCCAACAATAACATTAAGTAATCTAAAACATCTTGAAAATCTCAGCATTAAGTTAAAAACGCACTGTCAATCATTTGTTCACGCTATGAATTTGATCCACGAAATAATTACCAGTCATTGGCTAAATTTATTGGGTACAAAGACTAAGGCATCGTAAATTTTAATTTAAAAAGTGCTTTACCTTATCATATTGTGGGAGTGTTTGTACTTATCGCAGAGTCCTCTTACAGTGTCACAGTTTTTCAGACATCGGTCGAGGGTGTCCGCTCCCACAAGTTTAGAAAAAGTGGAATAGGCATGAAACGCGAGCTCGTCATCAAACACCATTAGAAGTTCTTCTTGTGCCTAGAATAAAATATAATATCAATACAAATTCATCGTTTCACTTGATAAACAATTAAAAACTGTATTATAGACAAAAAAAATTAATCGACGGAAAAACAGAGGAGGTTCGTGGTTTGGGGGTGTGTAGACATGAGGTCACTAACGGTGAGCGCGGCGGCGTCGGTGAGGTGTTGCAGCGGTGGCGAGCAGGGTGGGTCGGGTAGGTCGGAGCGCACCACGCGCCCGTCGCGGACAGCCCACTCCGCCGTGCTACCGTCGCGGCAGATCTCCAGGTACCCCTCCGGCATCGATGCCTCCGACTCTTGCTCCACCGACTGCAAACAAAGCAAATGTGAACTCTCGCAATGTAAACTGAAAATCGTAACATCGCATACATTCTACTATTGAAGATTCTATTAGATAACACTAGCGGCCCGCCCCGGCTTCGCATAAAATATACATATAAACCATCCTCTTCAATCCCTTTATCTATTTAAAAAAACCGCATCAAAATCCGTTGCGTACTTTTAAAGATTTAAGCATACAAAGGGACATAGGGACAGAGGAAGCGACTTTGTTTTATACTATGTAGTGATGAGGTTGTAATGCAACTACTACACTACTGTTTTACATTTAACACGACATAAAATTAAAAAAAAAACAATATGTATATGGAGATGGCTGTATGTATGTACCTTCAGACTAGAACGACAAGAACAGCAAAAGTGAAATCATACAACAATATTTCAAAACTTATCAGATGTTAACCTCTTCTTAACATGTAGGTTGCGAAAGTGAATATACATCTTTAAATGCTTAAAGTACCATCAAATTAAGTAAGTAAGTAAGTAAGTACCTGACCATTAAATTATAAAATTGGTTTATATTTCTTTGTGTTATGCTTTATTAAAATATTATATAACATCTTGGGATGAAAATGCGAAAACCCATTTACTTAAAGTTGATAAAGTCCAACGCGTTGTTCTTAAAGTTGTTGATAATTTTCTATATCGTAAATATACAAGGATATAATTCTGTATAGAGGGGGGCAGAAACAAAAAAAATATAAAATATACTGTTTTAATCATGGTTTTGATCGGTCATTGGGTTAGGCTTTTGGTCATTAGCCGTGAATTAATAAACGTGTTGTAACCATAAAATAATTTATAGTAATTTTTCAGTGTTAATAATAACGCTCTTGGCTCGGTGTGTGTGCCTACATCTGCGAGGGAAGATGGTGACCAGTACCTCAGGCTTTTTATTAAAGTATTTTTCAGGCACCCGCCTTCACATCTCACACACTGAATAAAAAAGAGAATAGCTATTAACAGGTGAAGAGAAATAAAAGTTTTAATTATACAGTTATACAGTAGCACTGAAGATTTGATGTCGAGTCAACATTAATTTCATTGGGAGCCGCTTGCCCGTTTGTATGTTAATTATTTAAATCTGAGTTAGCATCTAGCCCAGAGCATATATTTGACAGTTTAAGTCATACAATACTTCTATAGAGCGTGCATGTGGCCCTA
>NJDC01000277.1:183911-217692 GCA_002245475.1 Calephelis virginiensis | reverse complement strand
GAAACCATCTCGGAAACATTACCTAATAAAGAGCCAATTTACAATTTACGCTTAATTATTGCTTAAATCCACAAAAAATATTTTATTATTCATTCCTTATAAAACTGACTGAATATCATAACATGAGTACGTGAAGCAAAAACTTTGGAAACCTTTTTACGAAAATTGCACTGACAGAGGAGTATGAAATTTGGCACACTTATAGTTTATGATCTAGTAGAAGTGCAGAACGCTAATATTTTTAATTATCATGTTTATAAAGTGCATTAATTTAGAAAATAAAACTTTACACGAACTACCATGCATTTGACACACACAAACAAATATATTGATGATAACGATAAAAGATCACAGATGGCGCATCATAAAGTTTGGAAACAAAGTACATGGTCTTGAGAAATGAAGATGGCGTTCTTATCAACAAGATATTAAAATTTATTATGGTCGAATTTCGACCAATGGGCGACCATTAGTAATTTGTTATTACATAAATATCGAAAACCAAAGACTACAAAAACGGATTCCATTGTTTAATCAGGCGACCTCTAGTATTATTTCAATACTTACTTGTACCCAAAAGTGATATCTATCCAATGATGCAAACTGTCCGATACGTGGGAACTTTCTAGTGCCTCTCTATGCTTCGTTATAAAGTCCTCTACGCACGACGCCCATGAAGGTATACCCAAATCCTGCAAAAAGATGGAGATACAAATGCAATCAACGTTTTATACGCTACCATAGAAATAGGAATATATAAAGAAGTGCAACAATGTTCTATAGCAAATTTAGTTATTTATATATCTACCGTTAGAATCGACATATAACTTAACAACATATTTTGTCTCTTTTTAACAAATGGTGATAGTGTCTACGCCGAAAGAGATAACGACATATTTGTCTATGCTCATTTTGGCGTCGATTTCAAGTGACGTCATGACAGTACTCATGCTTGACAAGAATGCCATATTTTGTGTTCAATTTTATAGCGATGTACTATTACAAATTGTCGTAATTTTATTTTACGTTCCCAGAAAAGAATATTTGGACGAGATATGAATGGATACCATTGCCATTGAAAATATAAATCACGGTAAAGTAAAGAAAGTGGTTTGAATATATTCTGAACACATTTTTTGTAATGAAAATGAATCTTGCAATAAATATAAAGAGTTAACATATATAAACGATAAACAATTTCGCACATCACAATGTAAAAAAAATATGCTGGTGAAAAGTAAATAAATATTCTTCCTTTCTTTTCATTACATTTTTCCATTTATAAGCTAATTGAGTAGCACTGAGTAAGTAAGTTGATAGTTGTAATTTCATTCGGTAGGTAAATAATAATTCTTATCTATTTACCTAAACTTAACTACCAATCGTCACTAATAGACTAATGTATCGATATCGATACTCTATTTCTATGGACAGCATTATAATGTCAGAATGGCAGTCACATTTTCTAGCCAATGGCAGCTATTTTCGTAGGTGTTTTACGTCCATATACTTAGAGCAAAGAGTATACTACACTAAGAGGTCAATGTACGCTGCTAATAAAACCAATTGACTATTTTACAATCCACACTTAATACTATAAATGCGAAAGTCCTTATGTCTATCTGTTGCCCTTTCACGGCTAAACCACTAAATTAATTTTGATCAAATTTGATATGCAGCTAACTAGACTTATTTTAGAGAAAAAACATTATAGTTCAAAGATTTTCTCGCAGATTAAAATAAATAATAAAGATTTCTAATATGATAAATTTAATTGCAGAATGTTGGGTGCGCAGGAGTTTGTTTCGCCGTTTCTTCTCCTGTCTGGCTAGGTTTGAAAACGGTCGCAGTTTACGGTAGATAGGGATAAATTAATTTATATTCTAAAATTGTTTGTATTAATAAATAATCATGTAATCAATACAATAAACAGTGTGTAAATAGTAAGTAAATAATTTGATTAATATTGAAATATTTGCACACCACAAGTTGGTAGAATATGTAGAAATACCTAAACAATTTTGTAACATCTTTGTAACACTCATATTCCGCAAATAAATATTTTTTTTTTTTCAAATTTATGGGTTCAAACATAAGCTATTTTTTTCAATACTCAACCGCCAGAGGACTATAATGGGGGACAAAAATTTATATTAAAATCGTAACTATTCTACGATGTCGACGACGACAAAAAAAAACTCTGTTTTTTACTTTCATTGTTTTCAAATTTCCGACAAAAACGCGTCACGTTGTATTTCTGTTTGTGACGTCATTATCTCTCCTCTCTCGTCACCTTTACTTTATATCGAACTATCGATATTTCATTTAACGGGGTATGAGGTCGCACAATACGCAAAAGGGCCGTCGAATTAGTAGTTCAGGACACATAAATAAATATTAAAATTTATTTTTGAAAAATAAACGTTGACAATTTATAGTAATAACGAAACATTTTTAGTAAATATTGATACATATAAAACTAGATTTTTGAATCTATCCCTTCCGAATTAACTTATTGTTATAATAGTGAAATAGCCAATGAAAGTAGTTAGTCTTAAGATTTAAGCTTTTCCTTACTCACAGGTAAATCTTCATGTATACTTTTGAAGACACTAGGATCCGTATAGAATTCTGGTATACATTCGTCTGGCGTCCACTCTTGCATACGCTGAATAGAAGCAGGATACTCCGCAGCAACCCATTTATTACGAACATATTTACAGAGGATTTCTTTTGAAGTTCTGTAAACAATTTTTTAGGTAATTGTTTCTTTTGATACAAAAAATACAAAAAGAAATCTCAGAGACTACAAGTGTAAGACTAAGAACTCACAGGGCGGTTTTTACCCGGGCCCGCAGCGGTCGGGAAACTGCAGTTTTATTTAAAAACGGACGGGCGACCGCTGCCGCGGGAACCGCAACAACCGCGGGCGCTGCATGTTTGAAACGCGTCGTGAAATGTGCTCGCACTTTTTGCATATAAATCTACATTCTACAGAACCTGCAGGCCCACAGCCGCCGCGGTCACGAGTAAAAACCGCTCCGTGAGTTCTTGGGCTTAGGAGTTTCAAATTTGGCATAATGGACTTTTTAGGTGCTCATTAAGACAAAGGGTCTTTGTACAATATTTTTGCTACTACTGTTGGCTAGGTTCTTTTGAGTAGATCTCGTAAAAAGTCTATACACATACGACTCTATGAACATAATATTCTTTATTACCTGTACTACAAACAGTATAAAAAAAATATATTTTCGTCAAATACAAAAAAAGTATTATTTCAAAATTGGTAACTTTTATTTTTAAGTTAACTAATGATACATCTAGCATATGGCAAGTTTTCACCCAAAGTGCAATGAATGCACCCTGCTCCATACAAATGAATTTATTTTGACTACACTATATCTGGTGCTAGACATTCGAAGCTTCTGTACGAAACGTTATGACTTACTAGCTTCCACTCACGCCTTCGCTCGCATGCCAAATTACGTTTTTTTTATAAATTGAAGCCTAAAGTTTTATTTTGATGTGTAACAAAGTTTCAACTAAATCCATTAGGTAGTTTATGCGTGAAGAAGTAACAAACATCCATCCATTCTTACAATCTTTCGTATTTGTATTAGTAGAATACTATACCCAAAGGTCGAAAGAAGCAACATTGAATATAAGGATGTTTTAAAGAGTTAAATGTATGTTATAATATAATTATAATTTAACTCATGATAGGTATACATTTGTGAATTTTAAACCTTTTTTATGTGAAAAGATAGTGAACAAACGCACCACACTCTTTATGGTAAGATATAACAGTGGCCAATAGACACCATAGATATTACAGGGGTGCCGCTATGGTGTGTAATGTTAGGCTAATTGTGCATATCTACCAGTCTCCGGACCAGAACATGACAGTGTCATTATGGCGGCAGAAATAGGTAAGTGAATACCAACCCGGTCAAGTTGCAGCTCAGAAATCTGCCACCAATGGTCTTGTTGGTAATGACCACTTTAAACTTAGCTCACCTCTTACGAGGTGGCAGGTAGTGAGGCAGATGGTATAGATCTACTCAGTGAATCTGGACCAACAAGAGGAATATATGTTCTATATGAACTATACCATGTTCATTAATTAATAACAGACTTTTATACATGTCTTATGCCCGATTCCTACATTTAGGAAACTAGTCGTTTTTTATCCACAAACGGTAGCTAATTGTACAAATACTAAAACATGTAACTAAAGTCTATCATTATTTATTGAGAAATCAATGCTTTGTTACTTTTAGGTAAACAATCAATTGTTATATTAACGGATAGTGGTTAGTTGATTATAGGAACCAAGCTTTAGTGACACAACAAGCATTAAAAAATTTACCTGCGTGCTAAATAAACGTAACATGTTATATCCGAGAGTGCATCTGTTACATGATGTGGAATTTGTCCACTGCAGCCAGTAACATCATAGGTCATGTCCAGCTGTCGGTCACCTTTGTTAAGCCTGTATTTTGATTTACTTAGATCACGCCAGTTGCGCCCTATCATAAATACAAATAATAATTATTTAAACATACTTATTTAAATGTTGAACATGCAATAATTATAGTTGAACAAATTATACACATTAAGTAACCCCCAAGTAATAAATTATTTGCAAGTGTCATGACTATTTGTTAATGAACATAATACATAGAAATACAAAAATATATACTGGAATAAATTTTGTATCTTTCACAAATTTAAGAATGTCTATGTAATAGTAGCATTGACTAACACTATTATCACAAGCATATCATTTGCTTCAATCTTGAAAAGATCGTCACAGTGGGCAAAGTTGAAGGAAAAAAAACTAGGGGCTGATCTCCTCCCCGCTGGACTAACATAATTACAGAGCATACCGGGTTGTCGGTACTGCAGACCCTCAGAACTCTGGAAAACAGACAATGGTGGAAAATGATTACCAAAATGGCGATGGAATCCTTCCAGAGTAGGCACAACCTTCAGCAATGAAGTATGTGACGAAGATGAAGAGATCATTAGCTTACTTTAGGGTAAGACCAATTTGTGTCATTTGTCCAGACATTATTATAATAAAGATCTGTTCATAATTAATGTTTAAAAATTAAGAACTATAAGCTATCTAGGCAAGTCGTCTTTGCAATGTTTTACATTAAAATATTTTTAATGGGATTGCAATTACTCAAAATCTGTAACATAATGTTTATTTCATGTTTTACTATTTATAAACTAACTATATTGTATTTCGTAATGCTTGATTTAATTGTTAACAATTTACTTTGTCACAAAAAGCAAAAAACACATTGACTTGATCGATCCAGAGGATCAATGGATATTGATTTGGATTGAAAATAATTCCCAATTGCAAGAACTACTTGCAAATGTCACTGCAATTATCTCAAACATATAACATTTTTACATGAAACAGACACTATTAAATTTAGCAGATATTTATATACATATTATTCAGTTACTGTTTGTTCATTTCTGATAGTGCAAATATGTACTCTATATACAATAATACCTGCTACTTAAATAAAAACATTAATAAAATGTATTTCGTTTTATTATCCATAAAGTTATTTCTGTAAAATTATAATAATAGTTTACATATCACTTGTACTAACAAAGCTGGGATGAAGGCCATCCACCAGTAATTGATCCACCTAGTGCTAATATCAAGTGTCATACTGTGATTAATCACAATAGTGTCCACAAATATTTACACAAAAGTGATATAAGTTAAAAACAGCCTTTTTAAAAAGTTACATATGGCAGTCAATATTAATGGACTTTTCCTTCCTTGTTTTGCAAATGATTTATCCATGTTTTATTTTTATTTTTTAAGACAAATAAGCTGCTGGATTTCTGAATGGCAAGACAAGCTGGCAGCCTAGACACTGTTGACAGCAAATCTTTAAAGCTTAGAATCTTATGTAAATTCACCTACATCCCGTCCATTGAAATACAAAAAAGACTGATGTTTAGGTGGTAGTAGGAATGGGTTATGTAGCTAACGCAAGTAAATTGTGAGAGATCTCTACTGTCTCTATTTTTAGCGCTCAGGGGAAAAAGGTGTGTTACAAGTTTGATGTGTCTGTGTGTGTCTATTGTTATAACTACTAAATCAATGGACCAATTTTGATGCAGATTTTTTGTTTAGAAGTTGAAATGGTTGAAGTGGTTCTTTGCTACATTATGGACAGGTTTTGTTAGGTGTTAGAGATTTTTTTTAATTTTATGGATTTTTTCAGCTTCTTTGCAAATAAAGCAACCAATAGGATTGAGACTTTTAAGGATAAGGGATTTGAGACTAATAAATACCTAAATTAACAGCTTAATATTACAATAACCACATTTTTATTAAGATTGTCTTAAAATTATACTCACCACATCTTGAACTAAAGTCAGTAACCCAAGGCACCATGAAGTGTGTTTGGGGATCATTCGCTGACCTCCCAGCCAGGATGTTTAAATGGAGTAAATAATCCAAGTTTGAAATACGTCCTTTAACCCAGAGCATACATAACTTTTCTAGCTGCACAGCATCATTTCTCCAGCACCATTCTTCCTCCTTCTGTGTCTCCTGCTTGCTTACTGTAGAATTTTGAGTGCTACTCTGTTTACTTTTACTCTGTTCACATATTAATGATGGATCTAAGCACTGTACATTATTTATAATTGGTGGTAAAACCTGTAGCCATAAATCTTCTGTCAAATATATATGTTGGAGAGTCAATGCACCTAAACTTAAGCCTCTGTCACACAGTGCCTTTGAAAGGCTAAGAATTTGATAAACAATAAACAAGCCTCTAGCATAAGTCTTATCAACTAAACTTGGACTAAAATTTAAACAGTCTAATAAGTTATTCTCATAGTATCCTCTATATACAATAAAAAAGTTACTATCGGTTTCTATTGTACATGTCGCTGCAAGCAAATTGACGTGAGTTTCATAGTGTTTTGATATATGTTTACTTATATCTTTGTATTCGCTGTATTTTCCTGTGCCATCCAACTTTACCCTTATTATGTTACAACCATACAGCCTGGTAATTACTTCGGATAGAAGCTGGTCGTGTTCTAAGAGATTAACAATACTAGTTTCTTTAATACTTTCATTGTTCTGACAATATCTTTTGTATGATTCTTTCCATAAGTTACGTTGATTACTCTGAGATACATACTGAAGCAACTGAGAGAATGTTAAAGGTGAATCCGTACTGTTTTCATTCAATTTGTATCGCGGCAAAGGTAAGACTTTGGATGCCTTTTTGTTAATTACCTAAAATTTAACAAGAATCGAATTACACTATCCTGAAAAAACAAAGCCTTAACTTAATTTAACTATTGAGATGACTTCATACCCGTATAAATACTTTTTTTCTTGGATGAAATACACTTTCACTTGGATTTAAATTATCTAAATTATGTAAGGAATTATCGACTTCCGAATTTTTTAACCATTTATTTATCCAATTATTATGAACAACGGCAGCAAATAATGACGGTGAGGCAGTGGTAAAAATATTTTCATTGCTTATATTTAATTCCTTAGCTATCTTATCCATTTTATGTAAAATTATAAATTCTTTGTTTTGTTTTCAGTACATCTCGCATTTCATTTGACATTTTTTTTTTCAATTTTATCCCAGTCGGGGAAAGGCAAAGGATCTGTGTCCATACAGCCACGTCTTCCGTATTAATAAATGTTTTTCTTGTTATATATTTTCAATTTATGTCTTCCGTATTAATTCTTTATTTCAGTCATTAGTCACTATTTACACAGTCTTGTCTGGGTCTTGAGTAAAGCGGTGATTTAGTTACACAAGCTCGTTTATGAGATTTGGCGCCAACGAGGCGGCACTAATTTCTTCATGATTATTTCATTAGTGCACTTTCACTGAACAAAATCAAACTGATTCCCACCTAAATTAACCAATTTTATTCATATTTTACACTAAATTCAATAATTGTGAAAAAATTGCGACTATCTTCATTCACGATGGCGCCAAAACTCATTTCATTTGACATTTAGATAATTAGAAATATCAGATTGACTACTTTGACATTCAACATTTTTTTTAGTTATTGTCAGCAACATTAGCATCTGCCATCAGTCAAGTTCATGTTCGCATCACATTACCATTTAGTTAAATATTTTCACGCCCATATCCCCGAAGAAATAGGCAGAGGCACAACCAGGGCACCCACGACTAGCCGAAGATACTAAGTCCCACAATGTGATAGATGGCAATGCTATCCCCAACCGGACACATATTCTATTCCGAGCAAAATATTTTTATTACACAATTGGAAAAACCCAATTTCTTTTTGTTGCCCGTCTCGGGACCTCATGCAGTCAAGTCCAACAACTGAACCGTCAATAAAATTATTCAGCTTAACTCAATATTATGTACACGAATAAAATCGTGCCCTGTAGACACCGTAGATGTTATGGGTGTATCACTGTGCTGTGGTCGGGGTGTGAAACTAAATGTAGGTACAATTCTACCGGCTACCCCACTCTCCAAACCGGAACATGACGGTGCTAAATACTGTCGTTACAGTGACAGGAACAGGGAAAGCTGTGCACACCCTTACCTATGTTGACCGATTACCGAAGCGGACCAGTTGCTCAACAAAATTCTACTACCATTCGTATTGCTACTAGGGACCCTTAGATGCTGGCCTCTTAGGAGCTGCCGGGCAGGGATTGAGTTGGCAAATGGTCTATTCCACACAGGAAACCACCGCATGTAAAGATTCTAGACTGTTTAATTACGGTACAGCTGCTCCTATAAAAAATACATCTCCGACACGTGTAATAAGATGCTGGTAAATTTTATCAAAACTGTATACAGGATAACATTTAAAGTACCAGCCAAACTTTGAGAAAAGGTTCGGAATCAGTAACAAGTTCCATTTACGAAGTAATAAAAATTAAAAAAAAAATGCTAACTATAGTTTTTATCCGACGCAAAATACAAAATGCATAGTTATAGCGTAAACGCCGACCGCAATCGCATGCGTAGGTTGGTGACGTCATGACTCGTATAGGTACGACGTAGCGTGGCAAGTGTAGAATGTTCATAACAGTAAATATTACAATTTGGCAATTAATATTCAAAACGCACTATCATTTTAGCCTAACCTCCCTTATGTTTTTTTTTTTTGTAAAGGGAGGTTTTCCCTTATGTTTCGGCCAGTCTTTTAAAAGTAAGCTTGTATATGTACACAAATTCATATTAATAATTTAATATCATTTGCTAATTAAAACAAGACAACTCACACATAACTATCGCAAGAAATTTACGCTATTTTCTTTAATAAGTAAAGGCAAAGCAAAAGTTATCATTTTAATTTATAAATTATCAGTGATTATAAGAAAAAAATCCAATAATTTAAAGTAGGTATAGTAGTGTTAGGACGTAGAGTCACAAATACATCGCACAACTTGATAACAATTCCATACACTTACCTTATTTTATAAACTTCTACTTATAGAGATAAAAGACGAAATATTATATTCTAATCTCTGATTGAACTAGGTATAGTTTAATCAGTGATTAGAAGAGTTTTCGTCTTTGGTTTAATTAATATTATTGACGGCCTTAGTAGTAAATTTAATAATATAAGATGAACGGATATTCCAATCCTCTTTATAAGTATAAAATACATACATTTATCTATTTATTAATACGTGATACCAAAATTTTAGACTCCTTTTTACAAAAATTGCGCGGACGCAGGAGCATAAAATTTGGCACACTTATAGTTTATGTGTAGGAGAAGTGTAGAACGCTTATATTTTTCAATAATGATGCTTATAAGGTACATTAAATCAATAAATAAAACATTACCCACACTACCATGCATTTGACACACACAAACAAATATATTTATGATAACGATAAAAGATCACAGATGGCGCACTAAAAAGTTTGGAAACAAAGTAGTTGGTCACGAGAAATGAAGATGGCGTTGTTATCAACAAAATATTAAAACTTATACTGGTCGAATTTCGACCAACAGGCGACCACTACTATCCTTAATTTCATATCCTTAATTTGGGCGATTTAGTGAGTTATATTCTATGCGGTATTACTGTAAAGCTCTTGCCTAATTAGTGATTCTTTAAGACAGAGTTAAATAAATTAAGTAGTTCCGGACTCTGTTCAAATGCAAAAATAATTAATATCAATAAAACTTACATACATATATTTTACCAAAACTATATTTTAATAATTAAAAATGTATAGCAAAAATACAGATATAATAAAAATATCCATAAAATTCGTACAAACTTCATGATCTCTCATTAATTAATTACCTTTAAAACCTCTCCTCATATAATATAGAAATGTTTGCAACCTTAGTTAATTATTGGAGGTATCTAATGATTTTATTTAGTTTTGTATTTTATTAGTGCAGTCCGACTACAAGGTTAGTTTGGTGGTAGGTCCTGCAATGGCTCTCACAGTATGTCATCGCCTTACATTCCATGCAAAATAAATACAGGGCTCGTTATGATTGTTTTCGGACTTGGAAAATAGAGTAGCCAACAATTCACACAAGAGGTTTAACAGTTTATCCTTAGACTCGCAATGCGTCATCAATATTTAATCTTAATATAATCATATTAAAAAAATATGTAACGAAAACAGGATTTTTATCATACATAAATACTATTTTAAACAGAAATATAATATCCACCTAATTTTATTCATATAATAACAAAAAATGCTTATAAACCTATATTATTTAAAATGTAACAATTGTATACTGCTTGTGGCACATGTTTATTGAACTGCAGTGTCGGATTTGTCTTAAGGCCCAGTAGGCTCACCTATAGAGCGATTGGATGATAGAGGTGGGCAATTTTTCAGGTCAAAAAAAAAAAAAATCCAATCCATCCCTAACACTACCGTTTGTATCCCATTCCAAAATCCAAAGCGTTCAATGTGCTATGGTATGGTACAAAAAATGTATTTTTGTAGGCTATGGTGGCTTATTACTAAGCAAAAATTTTGCTTTCTCCAAAACTATAAAGAGCGGAATGACTAACATGAAAGGTAGAAACCCTCTCACTTGATATGAAATAAGTAGTACATTGTTAAGGAAGTCTTTCATTACTTTGTATTGTATGTTATGTAATGTTGGAATGTAATGTCTTTTTCATGTAAAAAATACTAACAAATCAATTGTTAGTTTATATCCAAATTGCATTTAAATATACAATTATGGACAAATTAATAGTAATTTCAAAATAAAAACTGATCAAAATTATTCCATTTTTCCTGATACTCTCTTCTCATAACACTTCCATAGAGTATCTCTGTATAAAACAGCTTCAGCTTGTGGGTTCTTTGCTGCAACTATGCCCCGTCCAACCACAACTACATCAGCCCCGTTCTCTAATATAACCTTTTCCGGAGTATTGTATACTTGTCCTAGTTCATCTTTTGAACTCTCTAACTGAACCCCTGGTGTAAGCTGGATTTGGCCTGGGTTTTTAAATGTATCCTTTTTTTGACAAACAAATCCAGTGATTAGTTCCTGATACTTGGAAGCAATTTCGACAGTAGCTGCTGTGTAATCAGATGTGATGAGGTTTCCCTGAAAATATAATTTAAAACTTAACTTAAACAAAATTATTAAAGATGCAAGTGCAATATACTTCACAAAAAGTACCCTTGAGAACCAACAGAAACTCAATAAAATTTGTACCTGTAACATACAGTCAAAATACTGTTGCTCGGTCAGAAAAATATATTTTTGTTAAATAAAACTCTAAACAAACTTAGATTTACTGAAATATGAACTTTTATGAGATATTAATATTTATTAAATGTGATTATACAGGTTTCTGAAGCAGCTTTCCGGAGAACTACAGTTTGGGAGTTTTCAAAGCAAGAGTGAATAGGCTGCTTCTGATTAAGTATAGCACTATCATGGACTACAATATCGCTTTCCATCAGCTAAGTTGTGCAATTACTCTATTACTTGGGAAGTTTGGAAACTTTTAGCAAAATTGGTTTTGAAATAATTAATATTAATATAACAATATACTTCACTACATTGTTAGCCTTAAAAAAAGTTAGTAAAGCGTGGTCTGTATTGCTATGTAAGGAAATCGTGCTTTTGCATGTTCTTCCCTTACCTCAGAGCTCATTTCTGCCAATAAGAATATCCCTTTATTTTCATTGCCAACACTTTTAAAAGCTTTTATCACACCGTCCCCAGGAAGAGAATGTGCAGTCACACAGTCTGCCCATTCTTTGACTTTGTAAAGCCCTTTGGAATATTGCAATGCTACTGTGCTGCCAATATCTGCATACTTCCTGTCTTCCAGTATTAAAAAGTTATATTTAACAGCTAAATTCCTTAATTCTGTAATGAAATCTGGAGAAAAGTCCTCTATTATATCAATATGTGTCTTCACTAAACATATTTGCTCACCCACTTTTTCAATGAGGTCTAGTATTTTTGGTGCTGATGTCAGATCCACAGATAAACACAAATTAGTTCTTTTTATAGACATTATTTGGAAGAGCTGTTTTGCTATCAAATTTGATGCCAGCTCAGCTCTCTTTTCAAATGGTAGTAAGCTTCTATCTATTGCTGGTGCTGAAAAGTACAATGACTGAGTTTTAATGACTAATACAAAACAGTAATTTTACAATAATTAAATGTTAATGAAAAGAAGCTGAGGCGGATAGATTACCTAGGGCTTTACGAATTGCTAATACCGTCTGGAGAGATTTTTTGGGAAATAAAACACACGGTTACACGTTTGCAGGGTCGAGAGCGAGGCGCAGAATGTTCACTATTCACTGGGAGTTTCTTCTAGTTCTTGAGCGTTCCCAGTGGTTTTTCTGGAGGACCGACCGCGAATGAATCCCCGATTCCCGGTCCGCGTTTTTATACAATTCGGGAACGGGATTCTGGAACATTCTATTCCTCACCCCCGGAACCACATTTTATTCAATTTCTTTATTAAATCATACAATTATCCAGATCTAATATAGTACAAACCAATTGTCTAGTCTAGACCTATCATAGCATACATAGTTGTGCACGCGACTTCGCTTGGTTTTCGTGTGGCGGCGTGATTTTTGCCTTTTATACTTCCCTGCCCCCCGCGGCTTAGTATAAAACGTGCGGGCGCGGCGCTCCCGATTTTGTTAGCGTTACGGGCACGGTCGCATGCACATTACAATCTCTTTTCCACTTATAATAACATATTCCAACTTCATTATGTTTGGGTAAGTGAAACACAAGAAATTTTACCTTTTATTATCGAACTTAAACTTAGCCGATTTTTTGGCTATTTACAAGACTTACACGTTTCGTATTACGTTAAGACGGTCTAGCTACATACATTTTACCATTTTGCACATAAATCTAGTCAATAGAACCTATTTCAGACATAAATTTCACGTAAATTATGATTGCAAAATAACATGCTCAAAAACGCTATAAAACATTCTAAAACCTATTCAAAAACATCATTTTCTAAGTTAAATTAATCATATAAACCAAAACAGAGTATATAGGCTCATAATTATATACAAAAAGTTTGTTATTTACTTAAACTAAATCACTCATATGTCAATATTCACGTAGGCTCAAAATGTCCGTAAGGTACCACCGCGTGCCATCCTTCGGATTGGGTCACTCCCGCCGATACCGTCTAGTTGTCTATGGTCATATGCTACATTGTCTTTGGTCGTCGTGCACAGAAGCTATGACAAATTGTGTCATAAATTCATGATTTTTACATCCCTTTTCTCATAGTCACAGTTTTGTAGTTATTTTAACTTTGCTCAGTAATCAACGTTTTTATATTTCCCAGGTAGGGATTTATCATTTTACTTATTCCTGCTACAATAATGACACTGTCATGTTCCATTTGGATGGTAAAGTAGCCGGTGGAGTTGCAAAATAGATCAAACATCTTGGCAACAGGAAATTGACACATCTATAACGTCTACGGCTACAGTTGTCTCATACCATCAGGAGAGCCATATCCTTGTTTGCTGTCTTCAATACCAAAGCTTATGAGCTTAAACTTTTACATTATTTTGAAAAATAAGGATGGGACTAAATTCTAATCCGGTGGTAGTTCTAGTATTATATAGACTCGTCACAAACGCCTCTTGTAAGGTGAATGTGAATAAAAATATATTCTATTCAATTTTAACCACTTAAGTCTGTATCACACTTAGTTGACCTTTTTTCTTTTTCAAAACTAGTATATCACTAACATATAGTACACACTTTACTAACTCATTTAAAACAGATTTATCTTGTACATAAACCTTATTTAAAAATTAATTATTTACTTAATGTAAGTGAGCACTTTAATTTCAACTTAAGCATTACAAACATTGTCTACTAAAGCAATTGGATAAAGTATGCCAAATTTTTAAATAATCATAAAAGTAATATATGAAGCAAAAACTTTTTACAAAAATTGTGCAGACAGAGGAGTATGAAATTTGGCACATTTATAGTTCAAATGTAGAAAAAGTGCAGAATGCTTATAAAGTACATGATAACGATAAAGGATCACAGATGGCACACTAACTATATTCATCTAATTTAGAAACAAAGTAGTTGGCCTTGATAAAAAAAAATAGTGTTCTTACTAAAACAACATTAAAATTGATTATGGTCGAATTTCAATCAAACAGGGCACTAGTTTATTTTATTGCTAATTTAAATATTTAATCATTTTAAAAAATATTAAACAGGTGTACAACCATTAAAAAATAAAATAATATTATTTACCTGATACAGGTGCTTGAACATTATTCAAATAATTTTTAACTGCATCACCCATTTGTTCTGTAATTTTGTTATTGTTAACCAGAATTTTAACAAGTTGTGACATAGTGAAAAGAGCTTTCATACACACATTGTTATTTTCTAAATTTTCCCGTCCGCCTTGTTCTCTGTCTAAAATAATAATTGCTTCGTCAGCTCTAAGCCCTTCTTTCCTTAAATCAGCAACAGTCTCCATTACACTGGACCCAGATGTGACTACATCCTCAATAATAAGACAAGACTGACCAGATTTGTAATGCCCTTCTATCATCTTCTTTGTCCCATATGACTTAGCTTCCTTACGTCTCATTAGCATAGGTTTCTTTGCATAGACACTTAATAATGTTGCAATCGGTAGAGCTGTATACGGAACACCGCAAAGATGATCACAATTGCTTTCTTTGACAGCAAACTCATACAGCAAATGGGATATAATTTCCTTAAAAATATCAAAAGTTACAAAATGTTTGTAGTTGAATATTTTTTACAAAAT
Source organism: Calephelis virginiensis (assembly GCA_002245475.1). Lineage (NCBI taxonomy): Eukaryota > Metazoa > Arthropoda > Insecta > Lepidoptera > Riodinidae > Calephelis > Calephelis virginiensis. The sequence goes on along the minus strand of NJDC01000277.1, from coordinate 202,358 downwards.
CGAATACGAGTTTATAGTACCATTACATCAGGATAGCTGACTATAACCCTCAAATCAAAATAAACTGGGGTTTTAATGCCACTTTTAGTCATAAATTCACCAAACTTTACCGCATTAATTTCGTAAAGTTGTAATGCAAGATTTTCTAAATTTTTTTCATTACTCATTTTCAGTAAGGTATTTTATTAAACTGAAAATTAATCAGTTAAATATTACTTGAACTTTACAAAAAACAATTTATAATAATAAAAACTTTTATTTGGTTAAAAAGTATAACCTTGGTAGGTATAACCTAAAATCATAGAAATAGGATTGTTTTTGTTTTTTAATTTTATCTCAGTCGGGGAAAGGCAAAGGATCTGTGTCCATACAGCCACGTCTTCCGTATTAATAAATCTTTTTCTTGTTATATATTTTCAATTTATGTCTTCCATATTAATTCCTTATTTCAGTCATTAGTCACTATTTACACAGTCTTGTCTGGATCTTGAGTAAAGCGGTGGTTTCGTTACACAAGCTCGTTTATGAGATTTGGCGGCAGCGAGGAAATTCACGATACACTAATTTCTTCGTGATTATTTCATTAGTGTACTTTCACTGAACAAAATCAAACTAATTCCCACCTAAATTAACAAATTTTACACATATTTTACACTAAATTCAATAATTGTGAAAAAATTACGACCATCTTCATTCACGATGGCGCCAAAACTCTCTCATAGAAATAGGAGAGGTCAATGACAAAAACAAAGAGTATAATATACTATAGAGGAAAAGAGCCCTATCTCGCGGAAACGTGGAATCACGTTCACTAGCGCTCCAAACGTTCTATGAAGGAAATAATTTAGCGTTGTGTGCGTGAGCACACATGCCTGCCTTTTGTTGTTGTATACTGATATACAGTAAGCAAACAAAATATCTGACCCCTTTATGTAGGTACACTACTTTCAAAGCACTGTATTGGGGTCAGATATTTCGTTTGCTTACTGTACTTAACTATCCAATCATATCTAACTATTTAATTTTAATTTAACAATTTTTTTTAAATATGTGTAATAAACTTAATGTAACAGAATATACCAAAAATTGCAAAGGCCAAATAGTAAAGTAACTGTCCATAAAGGAAGTCAATGCCCAAAATCCTAAATAACTAAAAGACAAATATGAACTAGTGCTGCCATTTGCCAATGCATTTTTCCAATTTTATGTACCATACCCATGGGGTAATAAATCTGTGTTTTTTTTTTCGTACGATTAACTTTCATCAATATTTTTGTTAGTTAATAAGAAATTGTAACTTGTTATTCAATTAGAAAAAAGTGTGTGTGTGTGTCAGCTACGACGCACGATTGGAGTTTACTCCTTACGAACGATAATTATGATATTTATCGAATAGAAAATAATACTAATACTAATTATTCGACTACGCAATCATTCGAACAAGTCGACTGCGTTTTAATTTATTCGATAATGTCAATGTCATACGTAACTCGACTGTGGCGGAGCCGAATGACGACCCGCTCGGGGCGACTCGACTTTTGTTCGGGCGAGATCGTCAGTCCTGAAGGAGAAAAAAATGCTGAAGGACTGAAGCGGTACGACTTACATATGTTTGTCTCTTTCTACGTAACGCCTCAACTTTTCGTGTTATGTGTACATTTCCGTAGCGGGTCTTATAACTCAAATCGTTTCTTAAGGAGTAAACTCCAAAAAAACCGTGAAATTTGTAATGGCTTACAGAGGTTTTCATATTATTTGGATCAGAAAGCCATGGAACCCGTTAATTGCGGCAGCATTGTTAATACTTAGATGGACATAGACTCTGTAGTCTACTGTTAGCGCTGCCATTGATGTACAATAGATTATCGTATTTTGAATCTACAATTGCCGTATTTCTGAGTAACATTTCAATAATTATTCAATGAGAGATTTGACAAGAGTTTTGGCACCATCGCGAAAGAAGATAGTCGTAGTTTTGTCATAATTATTTAACTTCTTGAAAATTATAAGTAAAATTAGTTAATTTAGGTTGCAATTAGTTTAATTCTGTTTACTTAAAGTGTACAGGTGAAATATTTATGAAAAATTTAGTATATCGTGTATTTCTTGTTGCCGCCAAATCTCTCTAAATCCGCTTTAGTAAGTAGGCCACGGCTTTACTCAAGATCCTGACATGTCATTCTATAACAACTTAAGACTATTGAGTACGAGCAAAGTGTATAGAAGGGATAGAGTAAGCGATCGCAGTGCATGCTGCGGCAGAAATGTGTAACAAAAAATGAAATTGAAGAAATGTATTGAAAATAAACAACATGACAAAGAATTTATTAATACGGAAGACATGGCAGCATGGCATAAAAGTTTTAGGCAGCCCCAGAAAAAGACAAATTATATACATACATATCTTCACGCCAAGTCCCTTACGGGGTAGGCAGAGAGTATCGAGTGTCGGACCTACACCTTAATGGAATGAGAAAAAAATTTTACTCAGTGAAAAAAAAAATTACTCATTTAAAATATATATGCCCACGTATTTTTACATATTACGTCTATTTGATTCAGATTTTATAATTGACGTTAAATTAGAATTACATAAACAGGAAAATAAGTAAGTATTTTTTTTCAAAAAACATGTAATAGAATTAAGAAATAATATATTTATTTACATGTATTTGATGATATGCAAGTATGTACGAATGTAAATATGTAGGCATAAGACATGTGTATATATTATATTATATAAGTAACATAAACCTTGCACTTTTTTCTTGTCTACATTTTACTTTAACTCTTCAAAACCTCCAATGAAATCAATTCTTTTGCAACTTTTCTTTCAATCGAAAGCACATACAGATTAACGTGTCGCTCTTGATTTATTGTAGGTCGAAGGTAATTTTTAATTAGTTTGAATTTAAAAAAACTTCGCTCGCATTATGCGTTCAAATGCAAATGATTAATAAATACTGGAGTATTAGCGATATGCAGGGCAACGATTCAGTGAAGTCCCATGTTATTAGGAATTGTAGGACTTCTTGGGTTGACCATCTAGATGTGATGCCCACACTCTTATCGATAGCGCGTATGTGCCTGTAGTATATTTTAATTTCTTGTAAAACCTGCTCTTTGTCAAATGAATTGTAAATTCAATTGCAAAATCATCTAAAGCTTGTTTAAATTGTTTGAAAAATATTGTTTATTTGCTTGATAGCCTTGTACCGTATTTCAAACTTGAATTGATAATTCAGCGTCACAAGCAAGTTCACTTGCCAAAGGTTTTTTTTTACCTGCCCTCCCCCTCCTCTCTCGATGATCATATCTATATCATTGCATTTTTCAGTGCCGAAAATTACTGCATTTTCTACAATTGCGCTTCTTTCGGTCATTAAATATTCATCCAGGGCTTTTATATTGGTAAGTCCTATTATCATCATCATCCGGAGGACGTCCACTGCTGGACATAGGCCTCCCCACAAAGAGCGCCACAAGTCACGCTCACCAGCCGCTTGTCCAATACTACGTCCTCCGGTACGGGGCCGCTACTCGAGAAGCTTGTTTCTCCAGCGGTTGTCAGTTCCGCGAGCAAGTGGCCTGCCCATTGCCACTTCAGCTAACTGACTCTCTGGACTATGTCGGTTACTCTCGTTCTCTCGCGGATCACCGAATTGCGGATCATATCACACAGAAAAACACCGAACATGGTATTGCATAGCACGCTAAGCGACTCTGAGCTTATTTAAGAGGCTAACATTTAACGGCCAAGTCTCAGTTCCATATGTCGTCAAAGGTAACACACACTGGTCGAAGACTTTCGACTTTAGGCGCTGCGGTAATTTGGACAAGAAGATACCCTTTAACTTTTGACCTTATCAGGTATTAACTATACCAACATACTTCTGTTAAAGTTCTGAATTAGTCCAGATGGGTCGACAAAAAACGTGATAGACTTCGTTTTGTAAGCAAACTATTTGTTAAACCAGGCGCCACATATTCAATGATGTCTCGGTGATCAATAGGCTGAAAACCGGCTGTGATCACCTGATAGTGAGAGGCACATTGAATGTCAACAAGGCTTGAACGGTCACGGCTGATGAGATCTTCGCTCTGTCTAACCCCAGTCCTTTGCCAAAATCCCGAAAACTTTCAGCTTGAACTTTCCTGGCAGAATGCGAATAAACGGACGATTTGAACAAAGGGTTTGTGTCTTCGGTTGACATGCAAAAGTACAGGGAGCTAAATAGACAAGTCTCCAAGGCGTGGCGGACAGAGCTGCGCATTTTTAATACGTCTCGTATTAAGGCGGCTATCGAGCGTAGTGAGGGCTCTAAGGTCTTCGCTAGGGATTTATTTATTGTTCTTCAGTTGTTTCAGGGCCATCCGAATCTCATACAGGCTTATATCCGGGATGTCTTCGGTGTCACGTTGGGTGAGTTTGGCCCTAGGGTCTTTAGCCAAACTAACAGCGGCGTATTGAATTGTACAGCTGTCCATAGAATTTCTCAACCTCTCTCAAAATCTCAGTCTTAAATGAGAACACGGTGCCATTTTCGGTCTTCAGTTATGTCCAGTACGTTAACTATACCAGTAAGACCTATACTCAGAGTCAATTTTGGGGACTGTAAATATTTTTTAACCAAATTAACTTCCTTCAGTATAAAGAGCCAAAATTATAGGTAGGTAAAATCACAAATAACTGACCGTAGCAAGCTTGCTCCTGATCTTGCATTTAATAATGATTCGAGCAAGGACTGAAAAGCGCTTTTGAATTGACTTCTTGGATTTTCCGTTGCACACCTCCGTGAATATCTGACATTGATGCTGCATTGTCAAAACCTTGAGCCCTGCACAACAAAATATCAAGTTCATTTTTTTGTGGCTGTTTCTAAATATCGTTTGATGTGTCCTTAGCAGTTTTCACAACCCAAGAAAGATTCTCGTACATCCACAATGTCACATTGTACAAGAACGTATCTAATAATTTTGCTCATTTGGTCTGTTTTACTTTCATCGCGGGTGCTGTCAAAAAGGCTTCAGTAATATTTGGCCTTTTTATATCTGCAATAATTGTTCATCTAACGTGTTCACCCAAACATTGAATAAATTCATTTTGTACACCTTTTGACAAATAATTAAAATCATAACAAAAACCAAAACGGTATTAATACTAAATTAACTTTATACAACTAAATATGATTAATAATTAAAATCATAACAAAAACCAAAACAGTATTTCTAAGTAATACTAAATTAACTTTTTATAACTAAATATTGTTACGAAATTAAAAATTTAATTTTAAAAAAATGGGCGTATTTCTCAATTCGAAAACTTCTCAATTGCATCGTGTATCGTGTATGACCTTGTGTGACTCTGGCGGAAGACAGACAGAATAAAGCACTTTAATTGCGATTTGATCAAGGGAACTTGCAACCATTTATAGGCCCCCCAGGGCCAGAGGCCCGGGGCGTTCCGCCTCCTCCACCCCACCCTTAGTCTGCCACTGGCCCTGACCTCAGGAAGCAAGACAGGTTGTCTTGCTTCCTTCAAATTCATTACTCTTTTCATACAAACACTCCGGTTTCGAAGACTCTTGAGTCTTGACACAAGGTCAAATTAACTTTAAAAAAAGGAGGTTGGCGAGAACGGTCGAAGGGGGAGGCGCTCTTTTGGAGGGTTCCATCCAATCTCCAAGATAAGCTGTATAGAATAAAGTAAAAATGTACAATATGTAAAGATTACTTAGTGACGTGTAAATGTGACTCAGTAAATAAACTGTATTAGTTTAAGACAATTGTAGTGTTTTATCACGACTGAAGAGGCAGAGGTCTGGTCAAGAAAGAATATTGCAGACGATACCAGTAAGATAAATAATATATTAAGATTTTAATTGCTATAAGAGATTGAGAGAAAACAAAAGTTTCATAAAAATAATTGGTACATAGTCGTAAAAGATTTGGCATCAACGTAAAATAAAATGATTATAGCATTAAGCATTTTAATTTTATGATTTGTGAGTAAATAATCGAAAATTCAAGGACATGACATATAATAGAAGAAATTAACGGAGTAACATGCCATGAAAATTTCAAGGAATTGCAAACTTAAAACGTATTTAAGGACTTACATAACCTCTGAACTTAGTAAAGAAAACGGGTATTTAAAAAATGAAAAACGTGATAATAGGAAACCTAAGAATATATTGAATATATTATATATTGAATATATTGAAAGTAAGTAGCAAGAAATAGAATTTATTAACACAGAAGACATGGCAGCAAGGCCGAAAGGTCCTAGCCCGTCTCGGAAAGGGACAAATAAAAATTAACTTAAATAAAAATTCTTTGGAGTTTTGGCGCCATCCAGTTTAATGCAACTTTCATATCAAAAAATAAAAAAAAATAAGTTTGCTATGTTTTTAATTCGCCCAAATCATATGACACTAGTTGCCTTATATCTGAATGTCTTTAGACTTACTTTCAAATTGCACGGATTACAATTTTTCAAGTAAACCTTATACAAATTCGGGTTTGCTATGTATCTATCTATGGGAGTCCCGTCTCTTATTACGTAGTATTTATATACTCTTTGGCGACATCGTGAATGAAGATAGTCGTAATTTTTTCATAATTATTGAATTTAGTGTAAATTATGAGTAAAATTAGTTAATTTAGGTGGGAAGTAGCTTAATTTTGTTCACTGAAAGTGCACAAATAAAATAATCATGAAGAAATTAGTGTATCATGAATTTTCTCGCTGCCGCCAAATCTCCCAAAGTGAGTTTGTGTAAAGTGACCACCGCTTTACTCCAGACCCTGACGTGACTTTGTAAATAGTAACTTATGACTGTATAAGAATAATTAATACGGAAGACATGTGACTAATGTCTGTATAAGAAATAATACGGAAGACGTGACAGCATGGCTTAAAGGTCTTAGTCGGCCCCTGAAATGGGCAAATTGACTTAAGAAAGTTTTTTTTTTTGGAGTTTTGGCGCCATCGAGAGAAAAGATGGTCGAAGTTTTTTCATAATTATTGAATTTTGTGTTAATATTGAGTGAAATTAGTCAATTTTGGTGGCATTTTGTACAAATTTGTTCAGTGAAAGTGCCAAAATGAAATAATCAGTAAGAAATTAGCGTATCGTGTATTTCCTCGTTGCCGCCAAATCTCATTACATGAGCTTGTGTAAAAAGGCTACCGCTTTACACAAGAGCCTGACATGACTTCCTGACGACTTATGACTGATGACTAATTAAAATTAATTGAAATTGATATAAAATTTTATGCAAATTTCTACTTGACTAATGGCTAAATACTAACGTGAAGGCCAAAACCTAAAGAAAGAAGAAGAAAGTTTTTTGGTTAGCGGGAACGGTCGGAGGAGGAAGGCGCGCTTTTCGAGGGTTCCCTCCAATCTTTAAGCTAAAAATGTGTAATATAATGTATAATAATAATAAATAATATAATGTAATGTAAAAATGTATAATTTGTAAATTAATTAAAGTGTAAATATTACTTAGTTGTGTGTAAATGTGATTTAGTAAATAAACTATACTAGTGAAAGACTATTGTAGACTTTTATCACGACAGAAGAGGCAGAGGCCTGAACAAGAAAGAAATTTGAAGACGAAACTAGAAAAAGACATGAAATATTAAGAAATGGGTTTATTTCATAATATAAGACTAGTATAAAATATAGAGGTAAAAAAAAGAATATTAAAAATACTTTTTGCACTGTCGTAGAAGTTTTGGCGCCAACATGAAAGAAGATGATTTTGGTGTTCAGAATTTTAGTTTTATAATTTGTGTGAAAATAATCGTAATTCAATATGTGACCATAGATTTAGTATGTACAAGATCAACAAAGCGTGGGAGAGAGAAGTCCTTATCAGGTACAAATTGCCTTAGAGGAACAGAGAGAGAGAGTCAGGTACCTATATGCCATTATTTACGCGAGTAAGAGATCATAGTGTTCCTGTCATAGTGCATCGCTGTGAATTTTGTGAATTATTTTCATAATCTTACTATTTAACTGGAATAACATATAAAGGCAATTACGATGTCGTGTTCTGTAAGCACTTGTGATGTTACAAAACGTTACAATCCTAATAAATACACATTTCATAGGTTTTTTCGCACACATTTCACAACTTTGACATAAGAATATTTAGAACTGCGTTTTGTTAGTTTTTTGCTTCTTATCTGCTCAGAAGAGGATTTTTACAATATATTTATTTGCATTGTTTTATTTATAAGAGTATTTTGTACCCTTAAACGGCATAAGCAAAGATATTATGTAAAATAATAAATTGTTTGTTTACGCTAGGGCTTGACAACGCGGTGACGTCCTAAATATCGATGAATGTCAACCAAAGAGTATAAATACTTTACAAGAGATTTCAACATTGGTTGTTTAACCAACTTGCGTTACTTAAAATACATTTCTACTTAAAACTGAGATGCGCTTATACGTAATCTTTTTATGAATACTTGATATTATTAAGTTTAATCATTAACGCATTCACTGCCACCAACGCATATACTTACGTGATTTCGTTACTTGCGTCCAGTGCTTTGGACGCGTCTGTGAGTTTATTTATTTAGCGAGCTGTGTCCAGTGCCTATGTGCGTTACATACGAGTTCTATTAATTTTGCAATATTCTATTTATGACTACTAAATTATTCCCTGGATCACTCACATTTGGTAATTTTTAACCGAATTAAAAAAGAAGAGGATTTAAAATCGAAGGTATTTTTATGTGTGTTACCTCGTAACTTTTTACTGCGTGATCCTATTAATTTATTTTTATTTGAAAACCATAATGCTGACGAGAAGATTACCCGCAGTAACTAAATAGTGGAAATATGATTATAAAAACATTCGTTCCGGTGGGAAAGCTTGGGAAGCTGACTTGCACATTACGCTGAACATTCAAGTCACAGGACAGTAATGCACCTATAGGATGTATAATGTCAATAATCTACGGTTGTCCATAACCACAAGGAGAGTCGTATGCTAGATTGCTGTCTCAAACAAGGCTTGGGACCGGTACGAAAAGTACAGGTTCTGTACCGGTATTTACTAGTTCCTACCATTTCGATACATTGATAGCGGTTCGAAAGTGAGTACCGGTACTTCGTATACCGGTACCGACCCAATACCGGTATCTTACAAGTACCGGTACTATTACCGATAAAAACCGGTATCAAATTAAGGTACCCTTTAAATACAAGTGCGACGTTGCCAATTTTCCTTTTTAGGTATCGATATTATTTTAAATTCTCATTAATGAACAGAGATATCTTTGATTGAAGAAAAAATAATGAGTAATATGTTTTCTAGTACCGGTATTATTTAAACAGTACCGGTACCAGAACCCTTAAATCAATAGTACCGGTATTGAGTCTGGTACCGGTACAAATTACAGTACAGGTAACGCCTTGGTATCGATATTGCTTCTAGGTCATTAATACCGGTTCCTAAAAATACCGGAATTTCAAGCCCTGGTCTCAAGTCATATAAAAATTGTACTTTCCTATCTGTTTGGCGGGATAATAATGCCACTTATATCATTTTAACGGCTAACTTACGCTCTAACCGGAACATGATAATGAATAACATTGCTGTTTCGGCCGACAAAGACAAAGATGGTGACGCTAAAAGATAGGCTTCGCGTACAAATCTACAATCTATTAGTCACTATGCTAATGATACATAAAGCCAATATTTAACGAATATAATGTCTTAATAGTCATACAACATAAAATTTGATATTGTTTATATCATAATAGATGAGGGTAAAGAAAATATGCTGATTTACTAATAGTTTGTTAATTTATCGATATCGATAACGTACGTGACCTTTTTAACAACCCTTTCTTTATCTCATACATAAACAATTTACTCACACTCACGCATATTTTTTTGGTTTCGCTTTTTAACTGACTTTGTTTATCTAGTACATACTAAATCTATGGATGTGACGTACTATAAAACAAATTAACGGAGAAACATAATATGTAAACTTCAAGATATTAAAACTAAAGACGTATTGAAGGACTCAAATAAGCTTTGTCTTAGTGAAGGAAATGACTTTTAAAAAAGGGGAAGACAATATGTTAAGAAACTGAAGAAATGAATTTAAAATTTTAATATGAAAAAGAATTTATTATTACGGAAGACGTGGCAGCATGGCCTAAAGGTCTTAGCCGGCCCCAGAAAGTGGCAAATTAACTTAAAAAAAAAAATAAGAAAGTTTTTTGACAATCATCAATTGCCAAATCGCAGATGTCATTGAAAAGTGACATTTGACACCATTTTTAGATTTTGCGACAGAGGTGATGGACGCGTAATGATCTTTTATTTTTTACGAAGTGGAGTTATTTTAGAGTTAGCGAATGTGAATATTGATGATTGCATTTGAAATGCTATAAACATAACTTAAGTGAAACTCTTGAGTACTTGAAAGTTGGAAACTTTTCTGTACAATTTTTTTTTCCTGTGAAGTTTGTGCTTAGTAAAACTTTCTCGCGCTAAAATTAATGTATATTAATTAAGTCAGTGTTTTAATGTGTCAGTGAAGTTTTATATAAGTACATGTTTTGAAATTACATCTGTTGTGCTAAAAATACGTCGATGTTCAAAAATATAAACCACCCTTCGTGCCGTCCTAAGTGGGGTCCCCCGCCCTCCATTGGAGAAGTTAGGGTAGACAACTGACAAAGGGTAGTCACCCCTATTCGGAGGGGAGCTCGGGTCTCGGTTAACCGTTGGTAGGGGAAGGGATTACTATTTCAAGTTCTTTTTTTATCTGACGGTATAACGGATCGCGCAGCTGTGGGAAACTACGTCTACTTTTACTCTAAACTTGCTGCTTTCTATTTGGACAAAATGGAACAAAATAACGAAGGTATTATTTTTTTAATTTTAGAATTATTGTACATAAAAATAAATCGTACGACGTTAAATACAAACTCTGTTGGTCATTCCATAAAAATATATTAGGAATGAAAACTTTATAATTGGTATTGTTTATAGTTATGATATTAATTTTAATTTGCGGAAAGTTATTATAATTTTCTGTTTTAAAACCTTTTTTTGTATTTTTAATAAAATTAAGTAAGAATAAAATGACATTAAAAAGTACATAAAAGTAAATATATAGAAATAACAGTACTGTGTAAAATTAAAAAAGTGTTTAAAAATATCTCTGTTGTTTCAAATCATTAAAATTAGGTACAAAAAAATGTTCAATATTTTAGGTTTTGTTAATTTTCAAATGGTTTTTGTTTTTAATGTTTTGTGTATTTTTTCTATTTTTAAATATGTATAATGTAGACAATAAAACTTTTTAGAAACCGAAAATTCTGTAAAAATGATGCTTAAACGATCATTGGTAGCTAAGAACAGATTGGCTATAATAAAAACTGGTAAAGATGGTGTGAAGCTATATACATGTGTGGAATGCTCAACACAATTTGATGTAATTGAAAAGATGGAACTGCATCTACTATCTCACTACACCTCATACAGATATTTGTGTGGAGTGTGTGGAACTGGGTAAGATATTGCAACATTCTTGTTTGGTTATTCCCACCATAAGTTTTAAGAGGGATTTACTTTTGTAAAAGTGTCCAAAAAGACTTAAGGCACTGGCAATACCATCTTAAGTGTAAAATCTCATACTAAAGATTTTGTTTGTATTTTATCATCTTATTAATAAATATATAAAGTTCTCGAAGGCTTAAGTTGATGCTATTGTCTTTATTACAGTGTAATAGAGACTATAATGTCATCTTAGATCTTGAAGTACTTTGTTAGTGTATGTTTATTAAAAGCTTTAGTGCATATTTAACTAGTTTTTGTAATTCTTTCTCTATTATAACATTTTATTTTCCAGAAGTGGTATAGTCTGTTTTGTTTAAATTTGTTTAAGCCAGTTACTAGACCCAACTCATAAATGCAATTGCAAACAAGATCTAAATATTAAATAACAATAACAAATTTTATATAACCAGTATACTTTAGTTTTGATTTAAAAAAAAGTATCTTTACACTCATGTCCCTGTAGAAGTAGGCAAATGTACAACCAACGCACCCAAGACTAGCCAAACTTCCATAATGTGATGGGTAGCAAGGCAAGTAGAAAATTGAATAAACACATTTTCTCTCTTTTACCCAACCCAGAAATTGAACTCATAACCCATTGACCACTAAGACAATTAAAATTTAAAAATAAAAAAATGCTTATTTTCAAAATTCTTATTAAAAATAATCATTTTTTTTTTCAAAAATAATTTGTCTTTGTAAATTCTATTAAATGTACAAAATAAGGTATTGTTAAATTTGTAGAAATCATTGTTAGAGTAGGAGGAGTACTCTCTATAGGGTATACAATTTTACAAAAAAGAGTGACCCTGAAAGTATGTCATTGAATTATTAATATTTGAAGTTGCAAAAAAATGTACAATAGAAATTCTATCTTTATAGTTTATTTGTCCATCAATTTAACAATTTTGTTAAAACTTAACTAAACGGTCTAATAACTTTTAATTGTAATACCTTCTTATGTTTTTGTATATTAAACTGATGCACATCAAGAATGCATTATTCAACATTTAAATAAATATACTGCAATTGATTCTTTAATTTTAGTTTGCTTGATTAATTATCTTACATGATAGTGAGGGAAGTTTAACAGGAATATTGCCAGAAGTTTGTGTATATGTATATTTTCATATATATTTAAAATACATTGGTCATGTTAGTTCGACTACAACAAATGAGTCATATAAAAGCAAAGGCAGCAACATCTAGTATGGGGTGGAACTGGATGTTGCTGCCTTTGCTTTTATATGACTCAAATGTTTTAATATAGGATCTAAAATTCATTTTTAATGTGACTTAGTATGACTCATACTTTCATATTACATTATATTCTTGACATTAAGTTTTATATTGGAGATTGATTTGATACTTTGTCTGATAGGTAATTTAATATGTCAGTGCGAATGATGACCTAGTTGTATACAGAATATAGCTTTAGTGTGACCTGTAATATATAAACATTAGTAAGTATTGAAATAATACTGCTTTGCAATGTGAAGGTACCTGGGAGTCACCATGAATGCATAAACAAGTATTATTTCCGTAGTGCTAAATGTCTACTTATAAAAGCAACTTTATGGCATATGTCTTAAGATTGTCTTTCACCTATTAATCGCCTCTGTGGTCTAGCGGTTCAGGTGTTGGACTTGACTTCATGAGGTCCTGGGTTCGATTCCTGGGTTGGGCATCAAAAAGAAAAACCTGATTTTTCAAATTTTCTAATAAAAAAAATGTTGCTCGACGTTGGATATGTGCCCGGTTGGCGATAGGCTTGCCACTTATCGTGTTATGGGACTTATAGTATCTTCTGCTAGTCGTGGGTGCTCTGGTTGTGCCTCTGCCTACCCTTTCGGGGATATGGGCGTGAATATACTTTTTTTTCCAGTACAGTTAGTACTATTAAAATAAAAGCAGAGGCACAACCAGGGCACCTATGACTAACTGAAGGCACTAAGTCCCACAAAGTAATAGGTGGTAAACCTATCACTAACTGGGCACATATCCAGTCCTGGGCAACATTATCTTAATTAAAAAATTGAAAATACACAGTTTCTACTACTTTTTTTATCCATCTGGAGGATTGAACCCAGAACCTCAAGAAGTCAAGTATGACGCTGGATACAGATAGATACAGAGCTATTGAAATGAAATTGTTTCAAGTGTATATAGTTCCTTTTCTGTTCCATGTTTACATTCCAAAGTAAAGGTCAAAGTAAATTAATGATTGCATCAATATTTTAGTTAGTTGTGGTTTGTATGACAAGACATCACATTCCTAATTTACATAAAATAGGCATCAATTCATCATGAAGGAATCTAAATAAACATAGCACAGCTATTTTAAAAAAAATCATAGTATTTCAGTTTTTGTTTTGTTGTAACAGGTTAAAACGCAGAGAACATTTAGACAGACACATGCAAGAGCACACAGAACACAGACCTCATATCTGTCCACAATGTGGCAAGGGCTTCAAGAGGAAGGAGCATCTTAACATTCATAGTTCCATTCACTCGGGCGATAAGACGCTTTGCTGTTCCCTTTGTCAGAAAGGCAAGTATTTATTTTTAACTTATTGATGTTGGCCTTTTAAAGTTGTTTGCTTGCCAAAGGGAACTATTATTCTACAGATGATTAAGCTATCATCATTAGTGTAAGAGACATAAACATATTAGAAAAATTGCTATCACTATTACTTGAAACTTGCATATGCCTATAGCATTGTCTTAAAAGTGATTAGCTTCTATGATTTTACTGCTATTGAAAAAGAACTATTAACTGATTGTGATGATAAGGGTCCTACCACGTGTCAAGTTTTAGGCCTGGGTTCCCTTTAAGTCCTAGGATTCGTTCCATAGACAGATAAAAGCATTTGTTAAAAGAAAATATGTGGAAAAAGACATGTTACTAAATGTTTTTTTGGACAGTTTCAATATTTCTTATCTTCGGCACTTGGTGGAAATCGATTCTGAACACAATTAAGTGTCCTTGATGAAGCTGTACAGACAGACGTAGATAATTGAATAGAAGAGAGGAAGTAAAAACTTAGTTATTGCTGCACGGGAAAACCGCTACCATAGTCTATCACTACAATAACCTTAATATGTCCACAGCATTTTACCGAAAAGACCACCTTCAGAAACACCTCCAAACACACAATAGACATTTTATGGAACAAAATATAATACCAATGAATGATATGGAGCTGACGGACGTCAAGACAGAAGTGACTGATGAGTATGAGGGCTCAGATCCAATGAACACAGATGAGGGCAGTGGCGATGGTGAAGAAAATAGAATTGAAATTGAGGTATGTTTGACATAATGCTTTTTATTAGACTTTGAAAAAGGAGGAGGTCATATGTTTGACTCTTGTATTTCATTTCTTAAATGTGGTAATCAATTTTTCCATCATTCCTGAACCAATTTTTAAAGCTATTTTTATATTCGAAAGAGAGCACCTTCAAGGTGATTCCATTGCCACCAATTCTGGATTTGATAATGGAATCCCGGGGTAGTCGAAGAACAATTTATTTTTTGTGTATCTATGTTTGTAAAGTCGGTTTCCTGCAGTTTTGATAAAATTATATTGTAATGTTTTTCAAGTGAAACTTAGGGTTGCTGCAATTTAAAACATTTTTAGAGATCGTGGAAATAAAGAACAATTTGAGCTATCGTCTTGACTCTTTAACATACCTACCTATTTACCTACCTACCTACAAATTAATAAGGGAACTACACGTTTTACCACCTTATTTGTAATTATTAGCTACCATTATATTTGTACTGTGCTCATAGCCTGTGGGATTAGCGTAGTTGCCTGGCCCGATAGGGGCAGTACTTTGTGTGTATTTCTTATGTTTACTATGTTTATTCCTTTATCTATTTTAAGTATTTCTATATGCTAGAATCGTCTACTAACATCTATGAACAAGCATATAATCAGCTTTGTTCCGGATTTTCTGGGGTGTACTGATTCTCCCTTATAAAATGTACAAAATATTGTGTATAATGTAAACATTTCAAATAACTGCGGATAGAGCCAATCTGTTATGTAGTTAAGAACCATCTCAATCACATCAGCTTTCAAACAAAACAAATTCGCATCGAAATCGGTTTATTTGTTTAGGAGTTGAGGAGACGTTGCCACAAACCGACACACACACGCGCACAAATCCAGACACATAATAACAAACACAGCCACGTCAAACTTATAACACATTTTCTTTCTTAGGGGGGTTAAAAATAGGAGTTCAAGTTGATTCGAATAGTCTCTTATTTTATTTTATTATATTATTTTAAGACCACTAGATGGAAGGTTGGCTCATGGCTAATATTTACAGCCCCACTTGGTTTTTGTAGTTTAATTAGGTAGCTGTCCAGCTTTTTTCCAGCTTTCAGCATCATTAATCGGGTTTAATCCGTGTTGCTATTTCCGGGTTCATGAAAAAAAATATGTTAAGCGACGTATACCAAAAATATACATGTGTATTAATAAAACACAAACCCGTCTGCGCGAAAGTTAACAATAGTGTTCCACCTCCGTTTGCGCAAATCAGCATAATATGACGTTTACCAACAAAGCCATTGGTTACCTATTCCTGCCGCCATAATTATTGAATCATGTTTTCGTAAGGAGGGTAGGGTAATCGATAGAATTAGACCATTGGCACTTAGTGGCTACAGAAACGCTACGCACCTACAACATCTTTGGTGTCTGTAGGCAAAAGTCGTCTCTTATCATCAGGCGAGCCATGTACTGGTTTGCTGTCTTATCACATAAATAAAAAAATAAAATGATGTAATCGCGGTAATGTTGCCAGCACTGGCATTACACCTTGATGTGGATATCCGGTTGGTGTCAGCGGTTTGGAGGAAAAAATAAGATAGGTATTAGTTGTTCGAGTTGCGACCTCAATCTGAATCCAATAAGGCGGAAGCTTAGTTGCGGCAAGGTTTTCTACATAATACATTTTACCTACTTATTTACTTACAATGCTCTTTTCTGAGATTTTAAATAAAAAAGGGGAACCTGGTCGGGTATACATGTATTTTATAAAAACTTTCGTTTTTTTATATGAGATTAGTGTTAAAGATCGTGTATAAATTTACTGACATCCTTCCACTAGCGAATTTGCCCGCTTGCTAAATAATGCACAATATTTACTTTGAAGTTTCATCTAAATCCATTTAATAGTATTTGAAGTGAGTAACTAACATCAATCTATCCATCCTTACAAGCTTTCGCATTTATAATATTACTAGTGGCCCGCCCCGGCTTCGCACGGTTATGAAATATACGTATAAACCTTCCTCTTCAATCACTTTATTTGTTAAAAAAAACCGCATCAAAATCCGTTGCGTAGTTTTAAAGAAGCATACAAAGGGACATAAGAAGCGACTTTGTTTTATACTATGTACTGATAAGTAGGATTTTTGCAAATTAAAAACTATGTCACAGCTTCGTAAAACTTGTATATTAATACGCGAAATCATAAACATTATCCATATTGAAATTGGAGCGGCTTTAAACCGCCATTTTGAGGCATAAAATTCACAAATGTGAGTGGGTGAACCGACCCACCAGGCGGAATGTTGTCCCCCAACTTTTACTACAAAAATCGAGTGATGTCGAATGACGTGTAGGCCGACCCCCCACCAGGTGGTTGAGGAGAGCGCAGAACGGAGCGAGAGCTTTGGCAATGCGTACGATGATTACATTTTCACAGAGACCCCAGTGTATTTTTAGTTTTCACCCAACACAAAGGGTTAGGTGTTCTTCGTGAATCTGTGTGCATGTGCAAGATGCTTTTTGTCTTTGATTACGGATTTACACTAAGTTCTTAGATGTGTGCATTTAACGTCGGGATGTGACGAACCCATCGCCTGCTGGTGGTAATCTAGTAATTTGGGTCACCGTATTATACCAGGGCTGTGCAGCAGCTCTGCGGATTGGTTTTACCACTTGATCAATTCCCGCTATTGCGCCACTACTTGTCGTTATCAACATGACAACGACAAGTACCTAGCTCTAAGTATTAAACCAACCGAAGATTCCACTCACAGGCGTTCCCCTCTGCCAAAGGTTTTTTTTCGCATCACCTGCACGACGATAGCGAAATGGCAAAGCCATCCATTTTTACTGATATGTACAAATTGTGAAGTTAGGTTCGGTAGAGTTAGGCTGTGTAGATTCAGAAACTTGGCACTACGTGAGATCTGATATCTTTTTCACAGGGCAAACTGTATGTGATCGTTATGGCAACGTTTTGCATGAAATGTGTTTGGTGGTATTTCATTTTTTGTGTTCTTTTACATGATACACTTCGAGATCCTCAATTATCTCACATGCATGAAAATTAAACAATTAATGCCGATGCTTCCTCCCAAAACCAACCTATGTCCTACAAATGTAATATACGCCAAGAAAAAAAATGTAAGGATACTATTTCTGCGGACACTTTGTTCAGTCATATTTTCAGTATGTTTAAAAACTTCCTTTATACGTAACTAGCAGCCCGTCTCGGCTTCGCACGGGTGGACAAATTTCTAATTTTTCATAGAAATAAGGCATTCTATGTGCATCAGCAATAATGACTACTTCTAATGGTAAAATGTTTTTTCAAATCGGTACATGTTTCGGAGCCTACTAAATACAAACAAACACGCAATCAAATCTTTCTTCTTTAACATTGTAGTGTAGACTGTAGATGATAGCAGCTCTACCTACCGGGTCCAATTGTAATTTGAAACCATACAGGAAACTATCGAAATACCCATTTAAAATTTCAAGTCTGTTTAAGGGACCATGTATGCTAAAATACGTCAGCAATATACTGTTTTTT
>NJDC01000277.1:104232-183767 GCA_002245475.1 Calephelis virginiensis | reverse complement strand
GAAAGCAAAACCCATCTGTCTACTTCAATTATGAAAATATCGACACCAGATTTAACATAAACATAGATAAGTATTATACCTAAAATATAACTGTTTCAGTTTTTTTTTTTCAAATTACTTTTATAGTGTCAAAAATAGTGATTTGGCGCTTAAGACATTTACTTTAGAGCGCAATATTTCATAGTAATCGTGGAAGGGGGGAGTGCGCTGATTGGCTCTTCTAGCTGACTAAGTATGAGGCCTTAACCGTTTAGAAGTTAGGTATGTGAAATAGGTAAGTACGGAAGGATTGTTTTTTCGACCCGGTGTCTTATTACCCGTTGTCCCGTGGGAATGAAGCATAGTCCCGCTTTAAAAAGTAGCCTATGTTCATCAATGACAGTATTTGCTTTCAATCGTAACCCATGTCCATCAGGGATAATGTCTGCTTCTAATGGTGAAAGAATTTTTGAAATCGGTCCAGTAGTTTCGGAGCGTATTCATTTCAAACAAACAAACAAACAAAAATTAAAACATTTCCTCTTCATGATATTAGTATAGATAGTAGATTGGTATACATTGAACCGTCGTCGATGGTAATTTTTAGCTTTCTCCCCCTATACCGTGTTTCCTTGCGGTCGCGAGTGGGGGACTGCTGCGTATTTGATGTGTCCTGGTTGTGTTAATAAAATCCAATTACATAATGTAAACCAATCCACCAACATGTGACATCTATTTTTTATCACTGTTATTGTATATTTGGGTATATTTTTAACACAAGTCAAAGCGGTTGTCTGTAAAGTCGGTTTACTGACGATAGTTGAATGTGACAAGGTCATAAGAACGGAAGCCGATTGTGCCTCTTTGTCGCTCGTTCAGCGCTCTCGCTTGCACTTCAAGCCTTAAATGGCACGCCTCAGAGCGAGGTAACGCCGCATGAGTCATGTTTTTTGGTGCGTGCAGCCGGCTCCGTCGAATTATAAGACGTTGTCACGCCAAAAACGTGATTGTCTACTTGGATCGACTTTTCGAAATTCCAATTGCGTTAATAGAACACAATCAACTACGATTATAATCCAATTACATGTGACTTAATGACAATATTTTTATTGTGGCTACGGATACGTGTCGTAAGGATAACCTTATAAATTTTGTAGTTTGTTTTTGACCGCCTCATTGGTCGAAAGGCTAGCGTACACGAATAACGTCATTGATCAACCTATAGGCTGGGGTTCGATTTCAAGCATTTGTGTGTTGAACATTTAGATGTCTGCGTTTTGAATGAATACTACTTAGAATGAATACTAGTATTTGTTTAAGTATTTTTATGTCATAAAAATATCGTATTTTTGGCTTACACCCATAACACAAGCATAAAATTACCTTGCTTTGGGATTAGAATCAATGTGTTCAATTTGTGTTTAGCATCCAAATGACTTGTATAAAACGATCCAAAAAAAAAGCAATCCACTTACATTTTTTTTATGATATTGAAAGGCAAACAAGCAGATGGCTTTTCTGATGGTAAGAAATTCACGCCGCCTAGAGACATCAAAGGTGGTAATGGTGCGTTGCCAACCTTAGGCCGGGATCTTAGGTCTCGAGCAAAAGGAAGTTTTCCGGCAACCTTACCCTCCGAAACGGAACGCGTCAACGGCAAGCGCTGACGTTATGGCAGCAGGAATAGGTAAGGCGGTGGTACCTGTACGGGCTAGGCGCTGCAAACCTCTACCACCTAGTCAGGTGTCACAGTGTTAGTGACGGTAAGCCTGTGCTCGCCTTTTACGAGCTGCCTGGCACAGGAAGGTAGATGGTTTATTCTGCTAAAGAGCCCGGACCAACACGGGGAAAAACATGCGCAGCGACTCGCCCGGATTGATACCACCGCCTTACCTATTCATGTCGCCATAACGTCATGACGTGTTCCGGTATGGAAGGTAATGTAGCCGGTAAACTTACTTTTGCTCGAGGCCTGCCATCCCGACCTCAGGTTGGCAACACACTATTATCACCTTTGGTGTCTCTAGGCGGCGTGAATTTCTTACCATCAGGAAATCCGTCTGCTTTTTTGTCTTCCTATAACATAAAAAAAATATGAATACTCATACATTTTAGCTTATTCCTAACATTGACTAAGTCTATCCTTGTAGATACCTAACGAGTGAAGTACTTTTGCTCTAGTTGTGTCCTGAATGCATTTATTCCAATTGTTAATGTGAATGTGATGTTACCAAACAAATCCTTAGTGACAACTTAACCTTTGTTGCTAGAAACAAAATAAAATTGGGTCAACATCACAGACTAATAGCCCAAAGTTTCCCAAAGGGCCATATCGTGCCTCAAGTGGTCGATAAAGTTTTCCAATCGATCGACCAAAAGGTGGTCGAGTCACAAATTGGAGTAAATACAATTACGTTTAGTCAGTTATTTCTCGTGGTTTTAGTATGAGATAAAACGTCCCAGACTTATTTTTGACTAGATCTTCTCATGACGCATTATAGCAATATTCGTTAATAAAATGTTCATATGTCCGGCCTCAGGTTGGCAACGCACCATTACCACCTTTGGTGTCTCTAGGCGGCGTGTATTTGTTACCACTAGGAAATCCTTTTTGCCTCTCAATATCATAAAAAAAATAAAAAAAAATACAAAAAAAACAAGCATAATAAACTTAGCAGTTTTGAAATAAAACCTCTTGACTATCATTTTACAACTCGCCAGTCATTATTTCGATACAAAAATAAGCTCTTGTTGAACGTACTTTTATCTTCTTAAAAGTATCTTCACGCCCATATCCCCGAAGAGGTAGGCAGAGGTACAACCAAGGCACCTACGACTAGCCGAAGACACTAAGTCCCACAATGTGATAGGTGGCAAGCCTATCGCCAACCATCAACCAACCCAACCAACATTTCCAATCCCGATCAACATTTTTTTATTAGAAAATTGGAAAAAGCCAATTTTCTTTTTGTTGGCCGACCCGGGATTCGAACCCGGGACCTCATGCAGTCAAGTCCAACACCCGGACCGCTAGACCACAGAGGCGATTAATAAATTTATCTTAATTTATTAAAATTTATTAATTAATCTTATTAATAAATTTGGTAAGAGTAAATAGTAGTATCAGGTTGATACTTGATATTAAGTATAGTCTGTATTTCATTGTAATAATGACTATAATACTAGGTTGAATCTTGGAACACTTAAGTCCACGTTTATTAGTTAGACCATTAAAATATTATTGTTTTAAGAAGGCCTATAACTGGAATATATATCCTACATCAATTTGATTGCAGCGTGTTGAAAGTTGACATAGTTGTTGAGATATTATTTACGATCTACCCCCGTGTTGGTCCGGACTCCTTTGTAGAATAGACCATCTGCCTTCCTTGCTAGGCAGCTCGTAAAAGGCGAGCATAGGCTCACCGTCACTAACACCGTGACATCTGACTAGGTGGTAGTTTCGCAGCGACTCGCCCGGATTGGTACCACCGCATTACCTATTCCTACCGCCATAACGTCATGTCGTGTTCCGGTTCGGAGGGTAAGGTAGCCGGTAAACTTACTTTTGCTCGAGGCCTAACAACCTGGCCTTAGGTTGGCAACGAACCATTACCACCTTTAGTGTCTCTAGGCGGTGAATTTCTTTCCATCAGGAAATTCGGTTGCTTGTTTGCCTTCCAATATCATAAAAAGAAAGATCTAACATAGGCAGTCAGTATTACGATATTATATATTAATACTAGCTTAACGCTACGAAATTTATACTGACAGTAGCGCAACCTACCGGGTCCTATTGTTTTTCAAATAATCGCGAAACTTATAGAAATGTACATACAAAATTTTAACCAAATTAGTGTAGCCGTTTAGGAGTTAAGTGACAAACACAAATACACAAGACTATACATGCTAAGATATTGACCACCGACACCGACCAACCGCGAGGTTCGGGTTCGAATCCCGAGGGGGCAGGCATTTGTTTGATGAACATTTAAATGTCTGTATTTCCGGGCCTGGGTTTTTATTAAATATAATTATACTGGTATCTATTTAAGTATTTCTTTGTATTGGTGTCGTTGGCTAACACCCATAACAGAAGCATATAAGCTATCTTTGGGGTAGGTTCAATTTTTCTTACTTGTCCAGGGATATCTATTATTTATTATTATGATTAAGATATACCTACTCACTGTAATTTTGTCATTAAACATATTTAAAAAGGTGTACAAAGAACGATGATTATGTGTTTAAAATGTTTACACAACTCACAAAACGCCCAACGTCGCGTTATCGGTTGTAAAAAATGAAATGGGACACATTACCAACAGATAACGATTCGTCCTCCCCAAATGGTTATGTTCTGAGCGTCGGAAAAAGTATTTTTTATACAAATACCTAATAAATACCTTGCACTATTGGATTGACCCATGCGAAGATGAGAAGTGAGAGTCGGAAATCAGATTCTGTGTTTCTGAACTCTGAATTTGTAAGATAGCAACCAGGTAAATCTCCGTAACTTTGACCGCCTCCTTGGTCGAGTGGCTAGAGTACACGCCTATCCACATCGACTTACCGCGAGGCTCTGTTCGATTCCCGACGGGGGCAGCCATTTGTGTGATGAACATTTAGGTGTCTGCATTTCCGGGTCTGGGTGTTTATTAAATTTATTCTGGTATCTATTTAAGTATTTCTATGTATTAGCTTCTTTCACTAATAGCCATAATGGAAACATATAATTTGCTTACTTTGGGGTTAGATTCCATTTGTGTAAGTTGTTCAGGGATATTTATTTATTTTATACTAGCTGTTGCCCGCGTGGTTAATGGTCCCACAGGAAATTTTTTTCAGAATAAAATGCCAATTTTCATGACAATTAGTTCAGCAGTTTTTGCGTGAAGGAGTAACGAAAAAACAAACATATAAATTTTCGCATTTATAATATTAGTATGATAGGATCATACTATTTTTTTATGATACTGGAAGGCAAATAAGCAGACGGATTTCCTTATGTTAAGAAATTCACGCCGCCTAGAGACACCAAGGGTGGTAATGGTGCGTTGCCAACCTGAGGCCGGGATGTTAGGTCTCGAGCAAAAGTAAGTTTACCGGCTCCCTTACCCTCCGAACCGAAACACGTCATGACGTTATGGCGGCAGGAATAGGTAAGGCGGTTAATCTACATTAATTTGTTAAGTAACAGACTGTAAAAAAGTAGGAGGTTCTCAATTCGACGGTATTTTTTTGTATGTTTGTTACGCGATTACTCCGTCATTAACAAACCGATTTTGATTGTTTTCTTTTAGACTGATAGTTCATGATTCCGAGATGGTGATTTTTACTGCGTTTAAATAAACATGTTATATAACTGTAACAGAACTTTGTACATGAATGATATTATAAACTTATAAACTCGTTTTTTTAAACTTTTTTTTAATGTTTTTGTCAATTTATCAGTTCATAGATGCATGTCATGACGGATCTATTTTGATGAGTTTTTCACTAGTTTGAACTTCAAGTATAGGGGTCCCATTTAAAATGTAAACTATGGTTCATTAAAATCAGTCACTTGAAAACGGCGATAAGTTTGATGGAAATAAAATCGCCTCTGTGGTCTAGCGGTCCGCTTTCAGACTTGATTTCGTGAGGTTCGATTTCCAGGTCGGGCAACAAAAAAAAAATAGAAAATGTAAGTTTCAATTTTCTGTTAAAAAAGAAATTACGTTGCCTGGGATTGGATATGTGCCCTGTTGGCGATAGTCTTACCACCTGTCGTGGGTGCCTTGGTTGTGCCTCTGCCTGCCTATACGGGGATATTTCGGGGATTCGGGCGTAAAGATACTTTAACTCTCCGCAGTTGAAACCGCTGGACGTAGTCAGTATGACAATATGACAATATGTATATATTTTGTATTCCCTAGGTTGATGTTCCTGACTTCAGTGACGGGGGTCATTTCCTGGAACAGATGGACCAGCCAATAGTGGACCCAGCGCGGCCCTTTATGTGTGCCATTTGCGGAAAGAGTTACAAACGGAAGGACCACCTTAAGATACACAGCTGGACGCATAAAGAGAAGAGCATCTTTTGTAAGGAGTGCGGCAAGGGTAAGTTAGTTTTGTATAATAGTCTTAACGCCTCTTTATTGTACTGGTCCGGGGTTGGCGTTGGCTACGTTGGCGTTGGTGGGGTCTCTGGATAGATTCCCGAGGCGGGCAATTCAAAATGTGTATTTTAAGTATGCTAATTATAACAAGATTTTTTCTTGGTATATGTACCCGTTTGACGATATGTTTGTAAACCTGCCACCTTTTCGCACTAAAGAGTAAATACGGCTAATCGTGAATGTTCTGGTTGCACCTTTGTCTATCTCAGCGAGTAATGGAGCGTGAGAAGATGCTTTCCTGAGAAAAAATACAGTAGAATTGAAAACAAAAAGTCTTGAGTTAGAAGGACCTTACATACCCTATTTAATAATTTTTGATACTAATATTTGAAATGATATTGAGATAGATAGGAGGCTGGTGTGACATAGGCTACCTTTTGTCCTAATGCATAAACGGGTTGCAATAGGACACCTAATTACTTTCTTCTTTGGTCGTAGCCGCGGTTTGTAGCAAGCCTAGTGATAAATATTTTTTCATGAAAACTTAGGAGTTAAGACGTACCTAATACTATAGCCTAAAATGTATTCAATACATGTGCATTACGTATGTAGTGATGTACGTGGGTATACCTTTAATTCATGGCCCCCGCTGATAGGGTGTGCTTTGGGATTCCTCCCCTCGCTCGGTATGTCGGTAGGCGATGGCTGTATTATATTGACGTGCCTTGGTAGAAAGGTTCCTGTGGCTTGTAAGACCCCTTTGAAGGGCCTTGAGAGCTTATACCTACACGTGAATTTGTTATAAGCAGTGTGTGTATTTTGTAAAAAAACTTACGAAATGTTGTCCGCTTATTGCGATATGTAACTTCTTTTTTAACGAGTTCAAACAAACGAGGAGGTTCTCAATGCGGCCGGTATATTTTTCAATGTATGTATACATATTCCGCCGAGGCTTCTGAACCCATTTACGTAATTATTTTTTTTGTTTGATGCGGAATAGTTTCGAATTGGTCCCACAAAAATTTTATTCGGGTAGGCCCAGTAGTTTTTATTTTATAAGCATTTTTTTCTACTTTCACCTATACCGATGTCTATTTTTTATAAAATTAATCATGTCAGATATTAACTAAAAAGTATTAAATAAAAATATGTACGTTGAAAAAACCGACTTCAAAACTAAAAAATAATGAATATTTAATATTAATAATATACTACCTATTATATATATGTGCCATTTACTAATAAATTTGAAGTCCGTGCCAAGCCACCTACCACACATATATTAATAATTATTGGTTTAAGGCTTGGCACCGACTTCAAACCTAAAAGTAAACAGCACATATAAACATTATTGTAATATTTATTATTTATACATTTTAGTTTTAAAGTCCGTTTTTTAAAGTAGTTATTTTTATTAGGAGCTTGTATTTAACGTGCCACGTAAGTATGTTTGTCCGGGTGGAACTTCGCAAGTTGCTTTGAAGTCTGGTTACCGATTGAGATGAAATAGTTATTGTATGTGTAATGTCCGGTTCCTATAATCAACGAATTGTAATCTGCAAGTTTAGCCCTTCGTCGCTTACTAAAAACCAAAGAAGCATTACTCATATTTTCAAAAAATGTTCCGAGTTAAAACGAGCAACCGTTGTTAGCAATCTTAATAATTGTACAAAATACTACCATCCGTAATCAAAACGACTGGTTTATGGAATATAGGAACCGGCCATAAATCGGATGAGAATGCAAAGTTATCGACATGGAGCAAATCTGATGATGGAACCGGAAAGAATAAGAACTCCTAAAACTTTCAACATTATCCTATCGTGTTTAGGCTTATTCGATACGCCTTTAATAGTACCACCGTCTAATAAAAAAAGATAGACTAAAGTCTTTAATACAATGTGATACAAACTGTAATATCAAATTTAATTTACTTTTATTTTAGTCTGTGTTTTTTAATAATCCGGTTAAAGTCTTTTCTTTTCTTTTAAAATTTTACAAGAGCATGGATATTCAGTTTTACGATTACCACCATATCATCCTGTATTTAACCCCATTGACAATATTTGGTTCCAAGTAAAGGGGCACGTAGCGAAAAAAAAGGTTGCCATGAAAGTGACCTCTGTAAAAGAACTTATATTAGAAAAAGTTAACATGATGGGACCCGGCTAATGGAAGAAAGTATGTGATCGTGCTATCAAGTGTGAGGATGAGTACCGGAAATTTGAGCCTGTGTTTGATAACCATTCAGATAGATTAATTTTAAACATTGGTTCCAGCAGCGACAGTAATTATTCTGAATCTGAAATGTTGGATATAGAAGTCATATCAAATTCTGATTAATTGATAAATTTATATTAATTGATGAATTTTGTTTTATTAAAAAAAACTGTTGCACTTACTGGTGATTAGTACAACCGATTTATCTTAAATCGATTTTCTTTAATCTGGGTTTTCGTTTTGGTATCACCTGATGGCAAGAAACACAGCATACTTTTATTTTTAAATTGGCGGACCTAATCTAAATTTCAGCGAAATTATGTAATTATAATTCTATATATAGAAATTGGCTTACCTAATCTAAATTTAAGCGAAATGATTGATTATGTAATAACAACTGTTATAGATGTCTTTAAAATACATTTGGATTTCCAAAACTTGAGGAATATAGCAAAAGCGCATAATTTAAATAGTATATGTGTTTACTCGTTATTGTGAAGGTGTATATTAAATATTTTGCTGGTTTTCTTTCTATAACGTCGCAACAGAGACAAGTTGTGGTGTGATTTTCGTGTGGAAAATGACAATTTTTTGTGATCAGGTTACCTTCAAACAGTCAGTAGATTATAATGCTTCGAAACGTCTATTTGACATTAGATTTTTCGTTGATGTTGACAACCAAGATGGCAAAAGCGCTTTTTTGCTTTTGGGTGTTTGGTTTGTTCTAGTAGGGGAGCCCGTGATGCTAAATGTGTAGTAAATCCAGCGTCATGGGGACCCATTGCACTTTGTCCATTAAATAGTTGTGAGTAAAAAAGGTCATGTAAGGTTTTTCTTTTTAGCAGTGCGTTAAGTGTCTAGAAGCTAATATAGCAATTCCAGAAACTTGATCATAGCTGAGCTCATCAGATATCAATATCTAATGTGTCTCCGATGACAGAAATATGGTAATCAGACAGATTGCCGTAATTGACGATTAACACATATGACTTGGTTTTTGAAAGTTTCTGAACCTCCTACTCCCATATGTGTTATTAAAATAATCAGAAAATTCAAACATGGACTTATTGGCATGCAATAAGCCCACCGTACTTTAATCTGACACGCTCGAGTATATTTTCAAGCCAAAAAAAATTAGACAAACAACCCTATATGCACGCCTCTATATAGAGTTTTGATACATAATGCAGGTGTTTAACAATGGTACTGGGTGTCTCCCATATCTTAATCTGACGCGCCTGAGTTACTCCAAAAATTCCCTCTTGGGCTCCCATACTATTCATACGAATGCTTATTTCGTATTTTATTATTATTATAATATTAATTCAGGTGCCCAACTAGTATTTTATGATTTGGTTAGCACTTTGGTTCTGGGGGGATTTTCCCTTGGTATCCCCTACCAAGGGAAAATCCTCCCACCTGCCTACGCCCATACCCGCCGTACATTATAACTGGGAGAGGGGGGATTCTCCTACCTACTAGATACGGCTATGTTGAAACCACCCACCCTCACTGCGGCATAGAGTAGTCAAAAAAAAATGTTTACTAGAAAAAAATAATAATAACTTTAATTTGTTTGTAGAATAATGGTTTTTATTGTAAGAAGTCGAATTATCAGACTGATTACTTGATAGTACGAAACACACAAAGCTTACATATACACGAAAGACGTTATTGGTGCGTGGAGCCTACGATCTTAACTTAATTGTGAGTTTACCCTATTTCCAAAATTGAACACGACAATATCTTTTACTGGTGACATAAACTGTCGAGTAAGAATAACAAATTTTAGCACAGAAAATATATATTAGACGTTAGTAAAGGACAAAGGCTAATTTTTATCCCAATACCACTGCTTATATAAAACCTATAAGCCCTTCGCTCAAATCTATCAAGTAATAAAATGTTTGAAGAGCAGTAGCTCAGTGCTAAAGGTCGCACATTGGTCGCGGGTAATTTGTTTTAAAACGGTTACTTGTTTAATAAATGTAGAATGGAATAAGAGTTTTAGTAGATACTGTAGATAATATATTAGCTGGAAGAGGTAAATAAAAGTATAAAACTTGGTTGTGTTTTAGCAGCGGTGCAAGATATACGGCGGGTGTAGGAAGGAGTGTGAATGTGTGTCAGGTTTTGAGTAAAGAGCGCTAGACTAACTTTGCAAATTCTGTGCTTATTCTAACTTTGCTTATGGAAGCGAGAGTTGAGTATGTCAGAAAAAGCATATAATGTTAAAATGTAAAAACCTAAGGTTTTATTTTCGCCGACTTTTGCAACAGTGAGATCTAAGAGAGAGTATGATTGAAAGAAAGTGTTAGTGTGATAATAGAAAAGGGCATGTTCCGTTGGTTCGGTCGAAGGCAAAAAATGGAAATGAATGTTTAACAAAACAGATATGCTTAATATAAATAATTAATTCAAATGTGCAAATGGGGTTGTCGCTCTGGTATTGTACTGGTGCCTGGTAAGGTGTTGTCAATAGTCTTTGGAATCGGCGTATTTGTATTAAAATAGTAATTAATATAGAGGAAGCTGGGCTGGCTGGCTGGGTCTACAGAAATAATTGGCACTCGATACTCTGCCTATCTCATTAGAAAATTGTCATGAAGATATGTATGCATATGTGTACGTGTGTTTGTATATTTGTAGAAATTCGAATAAACTGTTTAACTTTAAAAAGGTAATAAAAAAATTCAGTAGCTGATATGAACATTAGAGTCCTTTCTTAGTAGGATAAACACAAAAAGATAATTATCAGGTTATATTTACAAATTGCAAAATTCTACTACCTTACATATCCCTGCCGTATTAACGTCAGTGTTCGCTACTATTGTGCTCCGCGTTGAAGGGTAGGGTGGTTGGTGAACGCTAGTAAACTACTCAAACAAGTAACAACACCCCCGTCTCAGCTAAGTAACACACCATTACTAGTTTTGGTGACTTGTTTTTTTACTAACAGAAAATCGTTAGCTGGTTTGTCTTTCAGTATAGTACTCGTATCTTCACGCCCGAACCCACGAGCTGCCACTAGCTAAAGAACCCAAGACCCACAGTGTGTACCAACCAGCCTTTCAGTTTCATATTAAACCGATCAACCGCGAGGCTTGGGTTCGATTCCCCACAGGGGCAGGCATTTGTGTGATTAAAGGGCCATGTATGCTAAAATACGTCAGCAATATACTGTTTCTTTCGTACAAAGCAATTGTGGATCTTGGCGACAAAAATACACAAGATTAACATTAATATGCTTTATAAGACTAGTGTTTCCAAAACACGATCAATTTCACTTTGCTCGATAGAAAAAAATCAAAAAGTTAACCCTTTTTGAAAGAAAAACCCATCTGTCTACTTCAATTATGAAAACATCGACACCAGATTTAACATAAACATAGATAAGTATTGTACCTAAAAGATAACTGTTTCAGTTTTTATATTTTTTTCAAATTACTTTTATAGTGTCAAAAATAGTGATTTGGCGCTTAAGACATTTACTTTAGAGCGCAATATTTCATAGTAATCATGGAACGGGGGAGTGCGCTGATTGGCTCTTCTGGCTGACTAAGTAAGGGGCCTTAACATTTAGATGTCTGTATTTCCGGGTCTGGGTGTTTATTAAATTTATTCTGGTATCTATTTAAGTATTTCTATGTATTGGAAATGTTGACTAACACCCATAACACAATTATATAATTTGCTTACTTTGGGCTTAGATTCAATTTGTGTAACTTGTCCTTGAAAATATGTATTTATATTTATTTATTTACTATATGATTTCGCTCAAAGTACCTACTCGTCTCTAGATCCCATCTTTTTTGAAAGTATTTGTATTTAGAGGTCGTATGCGATATATTTCGAAATGAGCGGCGGCAGGTGATGGTTACTACCATAACCGGCATGACCTACTGCTCCCCCCACCCACAGAATACATTACACACTACACCTGCTCTCTTATATATCTAGGAGGTTTCCGCTTTTGAAATCTAGGATTTTTAATAAAGAAATACCTACTTATATTTGTTGTAATTTATTAGTATTATCATATATTTTTTGTTTAATATTGGAAGGTAAACA
Source organism: Calephelis virginiensis (assembly GCA_002245475.1). Classification (NCBI taxonomy): domain Eukaryota; kingdom Metazoa; phylum Arthropoda; class Insecta; order Lepidoptera; family Riodinidae; genus Calephelis; species Calephelis virginiensis. The sequence goes on along the minus strand of NJDC01000277.1, from coordinate 171,396 downwards.
AGCAGACGGATTTCCTGATGTAAGAAATTCACGCCGCCTAGAGACACCAAAAAGTGATAATGGTGCGTTGCCGACCTGAGGCCGGGATGTTAGGCCTCGAGCAAAAATAAGTTTAGCGGCTACCTTACCCTCCAAACCGGAACACGTCATGACGTAATGGCGACAGGAATAGGTAAGGCGGTGGTACCAATCCAGGTGAGTCGCTGCGAAACTCTACCACCTAGTCAGATGTCACGGTGTTAGTGACGGTAAGCCTATGCTCGACTTGTACGAGCTGCCTGGCACAGAAAGGCTAATGGACTATTCTGCAAAGGAGTACGGACCAACACGGGGTTCAAAATAAATATTAGTATAATATATTATATTTTTGAAAAAAACTGCTTACTTACATAATTTAAATGTAGTAAAACTTAAAAAAAAAAAGATTATTTTCAATGAACACGTCCTCGAGGTACACAAAAATATGCATTATGAAGAATTACTCCAAAAACCACTTTCTGGATTTTGATAAAATTTATATTATATGCCCACTTCTAAATCATGTCCTAGTTTTTGTAAATGGAACCATCAAAATCCATTTGTTATTGGTCGGTTTGTGGTTGGTATATGTTACGAGTATTTCCCCGTGTCAGAAATTATAGAAAAATAGACCACCTGCCTTCCTACCTAAAAATTCCTACCTTAAAGTCGAGCATAGGCTTACCGTCTCTAGTACCAGTAGCATCTGACTAGGTGATCGAGTTTAACAGCGACTCGTCGGGTTTTTTACCATCGACTTACATATTCCTGCCGCCATAACGTCATGACGTGTTCCGGTTCCGAGGGTAAGGTAGCCGGTAAACTTACTTTAGCTCGAGGCCTAACATAGCGACCTCAGGTTGGCAACGCATCATTAACACCTTTGGTGTCTCTAGGCGGCGTGCATTTCTTACCGTTAGGAAATCCGTGTGCTTGTTGGCCTTCCAATATCATAAAAAAGAGTAATCTCGTACCTAACGTACAGACGAATTGATTTTATCGATTTTTTGGGTAGGTTGATAAATTTGTTAACACTAGTACTATTAAAGCCCGTTGTTCGAAACTCGAACATTATAAATTTTAATATCTTGTTGATAAGAACGTCATCTTCATTTTTCAAGACCAATTACTTTGTTTCCAAACTTTTGTTTGTGTGTTAAATGCATGGTAGTGTGGGTAATGTTTTATTTATTGATTTAATGTACTTTATAAGCGTTATTATTGAAAAATATTAGCATTCTGCTCTTCTCCTACACATAAACTATAAGTGTGCCAAGTTTTGTGCTCCTGCGTCCGCGCAATTTTCGTAAAAAGGGATCCAAAGTTTTTGCATCACGTATTAATATATAGATTAAGTAACGAAATCGTCATTAACTTTATCCTTGTTGGTTTGGGTACCTGTGAAGTATAGGCCGTCTGTCTCTCTGTCTCGTAGTTTCATAAGAGGCGAGTTTCTGTTAAATAGGTCGTTAGTGTTATTGTCTACAAGGCCACTGGTGGGAGAGCGCTGTGCAGCAACTTGCACGCCTAGGAATCCACAGTCTTATGTATTCCTGCTGCCGTAATGACAGTGTCATATTCTGGTTTGGAAGGCGGTGTGGTAGTCTGTTGACTAGCACATAAATCTAAAGCCAAATGACGATACCATTATATACACTACTAGCTGCCTGTTCCGGCTTCGCTCGGATGGTAATTTTTTTGATCATAAATTGAGATGTAAGCTATCCTATCTTTCAAGTTGGATCAAACTGCACACGGTGTGCAAATTTGATTGAAATTGGTTAAGTAGTTTAGGAGTCCATCGCGGACAAACAACGTGACACCTAATTTTTATACATTAAGATATAACATTTATGGTGTTTATAGGTCACGGTCGCTTACCATCAGGAGACAGGTGAGATGGTTCGCTGTCTTATCCTATTTGTAAAAGAAAGAAATCAAGTACAAAATTTCTAAATCAAAATATACATAATAGGTCAAATCTCGGTAGATATTAGTCCCCAGTATGATTGTGTATTGACTTGAGGATAGTCTTCGAACGGTCAACCTGGTGACTATGCCCCCCATTCGACAGGTTCTATACAAACCGGTCACCTTTACCAACGAGGCTGTAGATATTATCTTCGTTATCTCTATTACATTACGTGTACCTGTGTATTAAGTAATTATTACGAGTACCGTTTGCCCCTTTTCGGTGTTTCCTCTTTTATATCGAGTGACAGGAGGAAGCATGGGCGGAGGTGGGAAATATCTCCTAAACGTTAAGTGTAAGTTTTAATTTCTAGTCTTCAAATTGTCTCTATGCCCAGTTTCATCACATTCGGTTCAGCGTTTTCACCGTAAATGCGAAACTTGAGTCACTTGGACCTTGTTTCACGAAAATAACCTTAACCCCCGACCAGCGTAACAATAACTTATCTGCTCCAAAGAGTCTAAAAATATAATTTATAAAAAAACACAGACAATAAAAAGAGAAAAAAACACCTAATACACAGGACTGAACCGCCGCCGCCCTAACGTCAGTGTTTGAGGTTGATGTGTTCCGGTTCGAAAGATAAAGTAGCCGGTAAACTTATTTTTGCTCGAGGCCTAACATTCCGACCTCAAATTGACAACGCACCATTATCAACTTGGGTGTCTCTAGGCGGTGCGAATTTCTTACCATAAGGAAATCCGTCTGCTTGTTTGCCTTCCATTATCATTAAAAAAAAATCTAAAAATTATTAATCTGCGCCCAGTGATTTTAAAAATCGATATTTTATGAAAAAATACTAACTGTGAAGTGGAAAAACTTTTTTATGTACAGGATCAACCCTTCTACATAGAGCATTTTATACATTTCTTTTATTACATTGTCTTTTAAAAATTGTATTTTGTGAATAAATAACACTATCCAAATAATCATAAACCACCATTTTATACTTATACTAACGGCCCATCCAGGCTTCGTGCGGTTATGAAATATACATATAAACCCTCCTCTTCAATCACTTAATCTAAATTATATTATCTATTAAAAAAACGCATCAAAATCCGTTGCCTAGTTTTAAAGATTTAAGCATAAAAAAGGACATAGGGACAGAGGAAGCGACTTGTTTTATACTATGTAGTGAAGTACGGAACCCTAGTACGCTTGGATAAACCCCGGTTCTATCGTATATCTGGTCAACCTTGAGGGTGAAGTCATACAACGGCCCGGTGACCATACCCCCCATTCGAAAGGTAACAAACCGGTATAACCCGCGCCCGTTAACCACCAAGGCCACTCACTACAGAAGTTTTCGTAATCACCATCTCCATTTGGTAACGGTGAACAATAATATATAGCGTAATGAAGACGTCTTGATCGTTGGTTATAACTTTTTTTAAGTTTTATAGTTTAGATACCAATGGTCAAACTTTATTAAAAATCTAGCTGTCCCGGCAGACGTTGTTCTGGTTTTTTTTTTTGCTGTGATTCACCCTCGTGACTTAGGGTTATAAAAAATAGTTATCAACCGATGCTCAGACCTACTCAATATGCTCACAAAATTTCATGAGAATCGGTCAAGCCGTTTCGGAGGAGCACGGTAACTAACATTGTGACACGGGAATTTAATATATAAGAAGTATCTTTACGCCTTAATAAGGCAGAAAAAGAAGTAGAGAGAGCGACGAGGTAAACAGAGGTGCAACCAGGGCACCCAAGAGGAGCCGAAAACACTAAGTCTCACAATGTGATAGATGTCAAACTTAACGCCAATCGAGCACATATCCAATCCCGGGCAACGGCAACGTTGTTATTATTAGAAAATTGTAACAACAACATTATTTATATATATAACATAATATTTATTATCCGATCCAGGGATCAAAATCGGGGCCTCATGGACTCAAGTCCTACACCTGACCGCTAGACTACAGGGGCTAACGATATTTCCCTTTTCAATATTACACAGTACATTCTATATTGAACAGCATGAATACAAAAAAGTTTGTATATACTTGTCTGCTCTGCTTACTATATTTTTGTTATAAAAAGACAAAAAACAACACAGAATCTAACGGCAGGTAACAAATATATGTCGCTAATATAATATAATGTCAAAGATTTTCTTGCAGATAAGAATAAATAATACAGTATTTTTAATATGATTAATATAATTGCAGAATGTTGGGTGCGCAGGAGTTTGTTTCGCCGTTTCTTCTCCTGTCTGGCTAGGTTTGGAAACGGTGGTAGTTTACGGTAGATAGGGATAAATTAATTTACATTCTAAAATTGTGTGTATTAATAAATAATCATGTAATCTCAAAACAAACAAAAAACAGTGTGTAAATAGTAATTGTGAATAATTAATTAAAAACATATTAAAATATTTGCACACCACAAGTTGGTAGAATATGTAGGAAGGCTTAAATAATTTTGTAACATCTTTGTAACACTCATATTCCGGAAATTAAATATTTTTTCTTTCTTTCTTTCTTTCTGTCTTCAGTCTCATAAAATAAGTGAGCAGCAACCGGGTCTATGCTATGATTACCGCTGCTATTATTAAAAAGACTTACCAGGTGAGGTATTATGCATTGTACCTAAAATCCAAGTTATATCCAAACTTCTATCTGACTAGTCATTAGCTTAACTAGACTTCTAATTAACCTTAGGCTAAAGGAGTGATTGAAGAAATTAAAACGTTCCCACGAAAAATGACCGAATGACTGTCCTAAAGTTACTTTGAAAAGTTTTTATATAAAAGTATTTTATTTTTCCCGTGTTGATCTTGGCTAATTTGCAAAATAGATCATCCGCTTTCCTGCAAGGCCGCTCGTAAAAAGCGAGCGTGCCGTCTTACCGTCACTAACACCGTTACATCTGAATAAGTGGTAGAGTTTCGCAGCGACTCGCCCGGATTGATACTACCGTCTTACCTATTCCTGCCGCTAATGGTAAGGTAGCCGGTTGTTAATTTTGCTCGAGGCCTATCATCCCGACCTCAGGTTGGTAACTCACTATTACCATCTTCGTATTTCTAGGCGGCTTGAATTTCTTACCATCAGGAAATCATTCTGCTTGTTTGTTTTCCAATATCATATAAAAAAAATAAAAAAAAATTACTTTAACATATACTAAATATATAGGTACCTAACAAATTTTGAGTCGGTGGCAAAGAAGCAATGAAAAAAATGAACATTGCAAAAGAAGGCGTGAAAGCGGCTTTAGCGCGACCCATTATGCTCCTTCGCCTACAATAATTACCTAGCGGTTTCGAAGTTTAGTGTGCAATAGCATCACTTTTTTCGTTAAAATTTTTAACTTTTAATTTTTGTTTGTGGTTATAATCTAATTACCCCATGCTTACTTCCCGATTACTCATAAAATAGCTACCCTGTCTAAGGCTGTCGATGGATAGACTTGCCTTCTTTTTATGTTTATGTTAAATTCAACCATAATAATAATAGTAGGGGAGCCCGCGATGCGAAATGTATAGTAACTCCAGTATAATTGGGACCCATTGCACTTTGTCGATTAAATAGTGGAGAGTAAAAAAGGTCATGTAAGGTTTTTCTTTTTAGCGGTGCGTTAAGTGTCTAGAAGCTAAAATAGCAATTTCAGTCACTTGATCATAGCCGAACTCATCAAATATTAATAATATATATCCCTAATGTGTCTCCGATGACAGAAATATGTCAATCAGACAGATTGCTGTAATAGACAATTAACACATATGACTTGGTTTTTGAAAGTTTCTGAACCTCCTACTCCTGTACGTCTTGTTCAAATCATCAGAAAATTCAAATATAGACCTATTGGCATGTAATAAGCCCGCCGTACTTTAATCTGACACGCTCGAGTATATTTTCAAGCCAAAAAAAATTAGAGAGACAACCCTACATGCGCGTCTCTATGTAGAGATTTGATACATAATGGAGGTGTTCAACAATGGTACAGGGTATCTCCCATACCTTAATCTGACGCGCCTGAGTTAGTCCAAAAATCCCCTCTTGGGCTCCCCTACTATAATATCTTGGTAATAAGAACGCCATCTTCATTTCTCAGGAAATGTTTCCAAACTTCTTAGTGCGCCATCTGTGATCTTTTATCGTTATCATCAATATATTTGTTTGTGTGTGTCAAATGCATGGTAGTGTGGGTAATGTTTTATTTATTGATTTAATGTACTTTATAAGCATTGTTATTGAAAAATATTAGCGTTCTGCACTTCTCCTGCACATAAACTATAAGTGTGCCAAATTTTATGCTCCTGCGTCCGCGCTATTTTCGTACAAAGAGGTCTAAAGTTTTTGCATCACGTATTAATATATAGATACAAGTAAATTAAATCCAATAGCATTTATTGGGTAGGGTAAAAGGTCATACCTAAGTTATTAATAACGCCGCAGATTAAAAAAAAAAAATATCGGCTACAGCTATGTCCGATGGGTAAAAAACCTAAAGTACTATCTTAATCCTAATCTAAAGTAGTATTTTAATGTTGTACTAGCTACTAGCGAACTTCGTTTTGCTTGACGTTAACAGTTTGTATCTATTAAAGCATAGTTTTTCCCATTTACCCTGCAATTATCCCAGTTTTTCACGAGAAATGGGGAATATTTTTTTATTTGTTATATATTCTTATGATATCATGTACGAGGTATTAGAGGTAAACGCACAACTCGATTTTAAAATCAATGAGTCAACAATAAATCATCCCCTATTTCTCAACCCTCGGGGCTGGAATTTTCAATCCAAACTTTTATTCGACTTCGTCTGACTTCCCCATCTAATGAAAAAGAATCATCAAAATAGGACTACTCTGAAGAAAGTTATGCGGAGTCGTATTTTTTATAAATCAGCTAGTGGTTTTGGTGTTTGGGGGTTAGATTTTTTTCTATAAATTCAGGGACCACCTTTCAAATATCCAATAAAAAAAGGTGAAAAATGATGCTTGATCTACCATTACTTTAGCTTTGGCGCGTCGAATTTAGAAGCTGCTGCAGTTTGTCGTTGGTTGTAACGTTTGAAGAGTTGAACTCTACTAGATACACTTTCTTTATCTAATAAATGTACACGCATGTGTAAAAAAAGGGAAGAAATAATATCAATAGAGTTGTATGATTCTGGGCTTTGGTAGACTTGCACATAAGCTCACCTCAGTCACAGCATAGCCACGTACTTGCATCTTTATATACCCCTTTGCTAATTAAAGTTACGCGCCCGTTGATCTGGCGTTTACTTTTGCTGACAAAAAAGTTACACACCAGTTCAACGAGCGTGTAAGTTTTATTAGTAAGGGGGAAAGTGTCTTCTTCACGTAGTACAATCAGGAGTCTTGTGTATTTTGTCTAATCCCTTGAAAAAAAATGCTTCTGGTCTTTTTCCGTCCATCCGTTATAAAGTCTATCTGAGACTATTCGCTATAGGCTATAAATAATTCATCCGACTCACTACCATTGACCTGTTTGCCGCCCACATATATGGTTGGGGGCACCGTGTAGGCGATGTTTTCCTTAACCGTCAACCCGTTTGTATCTTCGGTAGAACGTCCACTACGTGATGGGCGATTGCTTCGCACGTCAACTGCAGTTTTTATTGATGTGCCAAGCTGAAGAGACACACTCTAGGTCTCGGTCTTATGACTTATTTTTATTTATTTTACTTCTTACTTATTTTGCTCTAGCGGTTCAGTTGTTGGACTTGACTGCGTGAGGTCCCGGGTTCGAATCCCGGGTCGCGCAACAAAAAAGAGAATCGAGTTTTTCCAATTTTCTAATTAAAAATGTTGCTCGGGATTGGATATGTGTCCGGTTGGCGATAGGCTTGCCCATCACATTGTGGGAATTAGTGTCTTCGGCTAGTCGTGGGTGCCCTGGTTGTGCCTCTGCCTACCTCTTCGGGGATATGGGCGTGAAGATACTACTGCTACTTATTTTTAGGCAGTAAAGTTTGAGAGGGTAGGTTTCACAGCCTTAACCATTTATTTCTAGATGATAGGGTTTTTGCGAAAACTCATCCTGGGGAGTTATCGAAAGCTCTTAATACATTATTATTTCAATAATAGTAATTGCCATCGTAGAATGACTTTTTGCCTATTCCTGTGACGCGATACAGTACAGTCGTTTTGAGCTGTGTAAAGATTTTTTGGAAAATTTTTTTGTAATGAAAAAGCAGGCGGCTTTCCTTTATAAATGTACTATCAGTTTCACGCAGCTTCGCCTGCATAGCTTGGTTTCGATTGCACCGATTGTGATGAAACAAAGCCTATGTCACTCAGGGATGATGTAGCATTCTAAGGGTGAAAGAATTTTTGAAATCGGTCCAGTAGTTTCGGAGCCTATTCATTTCAAACAAACAAAAAATCAAACATTTCCTCTTTATAATATTAGTATAGATAACGTTGTGTATGTCTATTCTACCTTCGTGTCAGAAACACGACAATGGCGATAACAGAGGCTATGACGGCGGAAAAGTGTATTAGTTGTTTTTAACTGCGCTTAAATTATTTCACTGATAGTTTTGACATCAATAAATAAAGAACCAAATAAAAATGGACACCCAAAAAATTTTGAGTAAGCAGTAAGCAATTTAATGTGCGATGTGTATGTCCGTTTGGTCACAATAGGCAGGTTTCAATATTGGCACAATAGACAAGTGGTGGGAGTCGCCAATACGTAATGTCGTAGTAATGAAGAGGGCGTTGGTTCGGTTCTGACCCCGATACACTATTATGGAGCCCACTCCTAATATTCAGTTGGAGGGGAATGTAGCCTTATATTAACTCATACAGCTAGCTACAGAAATATTTTGCTTCAGTATTTTTTGCAGTTTCGTACCGTTACTAAGTAATTGTACACGTTTTTATGCATACCTCAATGAAGTCGCAAAGTCTCAACCAAAAACCTCACTGCCAATTTTTGACGAAATAGATGAGTTTATGAGAAACAAAAAACTACAAGAATAAATTGTTGAATATTTGCTAGCTGTACCGGTGAACTTAAGGCGATTTACTAAATAGACCATCCGTCTTGCTACTTCGCGACTACTAGCTATTTTCTAAAGTAGTAAATATGCAATAAATGGCTAGTTGGAAATAAAAAATACTAAAACCTTGAATGGGAAGAACTATAAAATGGCAATATATCTGTTAACTATAAGATACCGACAGAATTTCGAGAAATTGATGTAAAATTTGTTTTTTTAAATATTTTTTTTATGCACAGAAAAAATTGACCTTGAGATTGAGAGTTGCAGTTTTAGATACCTACCTAGTGCCGTCACAAGTCGCGTTTTAATTTTTTGTCATGTTGATTATCAGGGTTGGACTTTGAGGCTTTTCCGTTACGATTTATAAATTTTTTTGTCAATAAATGAAATGTTATGTAAAAATTTGAAATAGGGACTGCTCGGAAACATAAAACGTTGTTGATCCGTCGAACTTTTTTTTATTTATATCTTGAAGTAACCCTCAAGATATAAATATAAAAAGTTCTACGGAAATATTTTTGGAGACCTCGGGTAACTGCCCCTTTTGAGAGTCTCAAGTGCAGCCATGCTAAACAGCACGATTCCAGCCTAAATCGCGATTGTTCATTTTTGTCGTTGGGACCGAGTCCCTTGCCTACTATTTTACAGTCTTCGGATTCTCTAATGATATGTTCATTGGTGCGTTTCAAGTCCAACGCCAAAACTTCAGAGTTACAGGAGTTTTGTTTTTGTAGCGTTACCACATTTTTTACCCCTCTCGTGGCAGAGTGCTGCGCAGCAGATTTTCCTTGCGGGTTCCAAGCTCTTGCACATCATAACTTCGGTGCTCATTGTTGTATTCCTTGAAAGAGGATAAGGAGCTAGAGGTATTTGAACATGTGACCTAAGCTCCCGGCTATAAAATAGTAACGAACTAGTAAATTTCATGATGTAGTGTGATAGTATCTCATTAATAGAGAACTGTCTTTTGCTTTCTCTGTTAGCATAAAGAAAGGTATACCGGTTCACGCAAGATCTCTTGTACTACCACTACACTTAAGGTGTTGGTCAGGGTTCCTCTTTGTCCGGACTTTTTCTTTCTCGTGTTGAATAGACCTTCTACCTCTCTGCCTGGATGCCTGCCAGCATGGTTTAAATGGGTAATTACCCCCAATACCACTGACGGTAGTGTTTGTTGCAGCTACAATAATGACAGTATTTAGCATAGACATTTTCTGGTTTAGAGGACAGGCGCCAGTAGATAGAGCCTAATATGCAAGATTAGGCTCAACACCCCGTCCACAAAAAAATGACGCACCTATAACATCTATAGTAGTGCTTATTCGCCATCAACAACACGAACTCTCTCCTGATCCTCCAGATGTTTGTAAATGGATATCTGCTTCTTATACATTTAACAAAACAATATTTGAAATCCTATTCCAGGCAATTCATAAAAGGCAAATTTAAGTTAAACTAGTGGTCCCCGTTGGTCGAAACTCGACCATAATGAATTTTGATATCTTGTTGATAAGAACGCCATCTTCATTTTTCAAGACCAACTACTTTGTTTCCAAACTTTTTAATGCGCCATCTGTGATATTTTATCGTTATCATCAATATATTTGTTTGTATGTATAAAATGCATGGTAGTATAGGTAATTTTTTATTTATTGATTTAATCTACTTTTTCAGCATTATTATTGAAAAATATTAGCGTTTTGCGCTTCTCATACACATAAACTATAAGTGTGCCAAATTTTATACTCCTCCGTCCGCGCAATTTTCGTAAAAAGGGATCTAAAGTTTTGGCATCACGTATTAATATATAGATAAGTCGAGATCAACAAGGCCACTTGTGGTAAAGTGCTGTGCAGCAAGTTGGCCAGGTAGTGGCCATCGCCTTATCGGTTCCTGTTGCCATACTGTCAGTATTATGTTCAAAGTCGGAGGGTAGGTAGCCTCATTCCAACTACAAGACAGCGACCTACATATAATGTCTATGGTGTCTATAGACCAATTTGTTGTATTGTTCTTGTGGTCTAGCGGTCCAGGTTTTGGACTTCACTTCATGAGGTTCCGGGTGCGATTCCCGGGTTAGGCAATCAAAGGAAAATGTGGTTTTCCAATTTTCTAATAAAAACATGTTGGTCAGGATTGGATATGTGACCGATTGGAGGCTTGCTCTATTATATTGTGGGACTTAGTGTCTTCGGCTAGATTGTACCTCTGCCTAGGTCTTCGGGGATATGGGCGTGAAGATACTTTACTTGTCCACTTTACCACGGATGTGTCTTACCACATGGAGAGACGTGCGCTTGTTTACTTTCTTATACTATGAAAAAAAATTACATTTTGTTACTACAGTAAAGTAGGTAGCTATTTTAAAACATTGTGTACCTATTAGGCATGTAATAATTAGTAGATTATAGCCACAAAAAAAAAGACGTAAGCTTTTTTTTTTAGAATAATTTAAGAAGTAATTAAAGTTAATAAAACGTTTAATATTATCTTTTGCCTTTAGAGGTTTTAACGGTTTAATTTTATGTTAAAAAGTTTTATTATATACTTTTATTTTATATGTAATAGATGTAGGGGTACGTAAAATATGTTGATATTTCCCAAACATGATATATTTGCCCTTACACTATGTACCGTATGTACGTTGGCCTGAGCCCACCAGGTTGTGCCCATCCCCTTGACCGACCCCTCCACGGCCCGACCTAGATATCGACCTGCCCCCCACATACGCCTACATTATAAACTTCAAATGTGTCTGCCAAATAGGGAGAATTATCTAAAAAGTATATTAGCTGTTGCGAGCGGCTTGGATCTCGTGAAATCGTCTATGCTGGGTGGTTTTTCATGTTAAGAAACCAAATTTATTTCAGGAAAAACCCAAATTTCCAATGTTTAATCAAATCACTATCATTATATAGTATAAAGCAAAGTCGTTTCCTCTGTCCCTATGTCCCTTTGTATGCTCAAATCTTTAAAACTACGCAACGGATTTTGATGCGGTTTTTTTTAATAGATAAAGTGATTGAAGAGGAATGTTTATGTGCATATATATATAACCGTGCGAAGCCAGCACGGGCAGCTAGAATTTAATAAAATTGATTCAGATTGCAAAAATATTTATTTCATTTTGAAAGTATTAGCTTATACATCCTATTTATAAACATACAGTTGTTTATATTATAATCTGGAGACTGTAACAAAGACTATAATACCAGGTTCCACCTTGGATTACTTTAGTCTGTGTTTATTAATAAAACGGTTTAGTTATTACGTATATTATTTTTTAGTGTTGACAGGCAAACAATCTGACTGATTTCCGGACAGAAAGAAATATGCCGTTTGTAGATACCAAAAATGATGATCGTGCGTTGCCAGTCTGTGATTTGGGTGTTAAATTTTTGCGCGGGTACCTTGTGCTTCAAACTAGATAGAGATTGTAGACTAGAACACGAGAGACGAGCACCGGCGGAGGTCGGTGGTTTCACTCCGCTTGAGTATAAAGTAAACCTATGATCGCCTCTTAACTAGCTGTCCGAAAGTAAAGTAGTAGGTGTATTCTTCAGAGTCTGGACCAACATGAGGGAAAAAATGAGTGACAAGTCAAAGAGCCGTTTACAAACTAGAGAATTGATTAGAGAGAGCATAGTAAAATACAGAGATGTTATGGTAAGAAATTTATGCCGCCTAGAGACGCCAAAGGTGGTTGCCAACCTGAGGCCGCGATCTTAGGCCTCTAGCAAAAGTAAAATTAAAACTATAAATAATTAAAGAAAAAACACAAAGATTCTAAAGAAAAGTATATTCCCCATAAAAAGTACTGACTTCCAGAAATGTATCTCCATTATTTAATATTTCAATGTACGCTAAAATTAGGGCTTCGTGCTCTTGCTTTACAACAGACGACCTCTAAAAATAGCGTTAATAGAAATATTTTACAATATCAAACATTTATTTAAAAACAACAAAATACATTTTATTTGAATCATTTCAAAGAATAAGCTTTTGTTGGAAAAACTACAAATTTTCTACGAAAATTATAATTTTGTTAATTTCTAAATTACTAGCCGAACTGGCGAGCGAAAAATAAAAAAAAACGAATAAATGAACTCGACCGACGCTTTAGTATATAATAGTCCAATTTGCAATTTGAATTTTACCCCTCTCCCACGGGAGCCACTTTAGTGAGCGGGATAAAAAGTATCATGTAACCTTCATCGGAACGTGAAGTACCTACCAGCAAATTTTTTAATATCTTCTATGTACAGAATTGACTCTTCTACAGTACAGATTATCGAATCTCGGCTCTTATAAAAAAAACTGATTTCCGAGAGAAGGAGATATAGGTCCTGGCGACCGAAATCGAACTTCAAACCACGTCGACGATCTCCAACCTTAGGTAACACTAACGAATTAGCGGTCGGTGGTATATTATCACTTTAGAGTCTGAGCTTAAGCCAAGTATATTAGGAGAGAGAGTTCTGAGTTGTTCCGCGAAACCAATATAAATCGATTTCTTGACCCTAAAAACTACAAACACCAAGTTAGCCTTTATTAAGAAACTAATAACAAAAAGATAATATCTCTACAAAGAAATAATTTATAAGCTACATTTGTACTTTATACATATTGTGAAAAGTGCAAGCGTGGTTAATAAATTATTAATTTAATAATTTATTAACTACACTTAACTCCTAACTATTAAATTATTACATTTTGAAAGTACAAATTTAGCTAATAAATTATGTTTAGAATGGGATTTCACCAAGTACCGTAGAATAAAGTACCTATAAATATACCTTCTTCCATTCTTTATACATATTGTGGAAAGTACAAGCGTGGTTAATAAATTATTAATTTAATAATTTATTAGCTACACTAAACTTCTAACTACTAAATTATTAAATTTTGAAAGTACAAATTTAGCTAATAAATTATTTCTAGATTGGAATTCCACCAAGCATTAAACTAATGGCTCTACCGTAGAATAATAAAGTCTCTACAAATATACCTTCTTCCATTTTTTAAAATGCATAACAGGCATAACAGGTACTTTAAAAAGATTGGGATAAGTTACGAGGATTTTTAAGAACTTGATCGTTTGACCTGTATATACAACTGGATCAATGTTTATGAGTTTTTTTATTATTTGAACTGTGAAGGTAAACGTAAAATCCAAGCCAGGTTTCATCATAATTGGTTAGTGATAGCTGAGATATTTTTATTTTTTTATGATATAGGAAGGCAAACAAGCAGACGTATTTCCTGATGGTAAGAAATTCATGCCGTCTAGAGACACCAAAGGTGGTACTGGTGCGCTGCCAACCTGAGGTCGGGATGTTAGGCCTCAAACAAAAGTAAGTTTATCGGCTACCTTACCCTCCGAACCGGAAGACGTCATGACGTTATGGCGGCAGGAATAGGTAAAGCGATGGTACGAATCCGGGTGAGTCGCTGCGAAACTACCACCTAGTCAGATGTCACGGCGTTAGTGACGGTAAGCCTATGCTCACCTTTTACGAACTGCCTGGCAAGGAAGGCAGAAATTTAATTTATAAGTAATAGTTTAACAATGCTTTAGCACAGTTACGGATAATATTAATATTAAATGTCTTCGAAACTGGCGTGTTTATTTGAAAAGGGTAATGAATGTGAAGGAAGCCAGACAGGTTCGTCAGGAACGTGAGGTCTGGCACTGAATACTCTCTGCCTACCATGTAAGGGACGTGGCGTGAAGATATGTATGATCTAATAGTATTCAATAACGGTACAAGGATCACAATGCCGAAAGTCTCACAAAAAAACAATCATTCCAACTTTGAAATAGAAAAGGCAGACAATAATAGTCAAATACCAACTACCAAGTGGGTTGTAGAAAAAACCAGCCGTTCTAAAGGGCGGGAACACAATCACCTCCTTTGGGGGACCCTTTTTTGTGGGGTGTCGAACCTTGTGTGCTTCTCCTAGGGACGAGAAAATAAAAATGATAAAAACTTTTGGTTCATAATACAAACTACTTTTGAGCGTGGCTTCGCTCGTGGAACATATATGTAACTTTGAAAAAAAGTATCTTCACGCCCATAACCCCGAAGATTTAGGCAGAGGTACAACCAAGGCACCCACGACTAGCCGAAGACATTAAGTCCAGCAATGTGATAGGTGGCCAGCCTATCGCCAACCGGGCACGTTTCCAATCCCGACCAACATTTTTTTTATTAGAAAATTGGAAAAATCCAATTTTCTTCTGTTGGTCGACCCGGGATTCGAACCCGGGTCCTCATGCAGTCATGTCCAACACCCGGATCGCTAGACCACAGAGGCTTTGAATAAATAATAAATTTGTTAAAATAAATATTTATAATGACAACGAGGCATATGAATAAATGAATGAATAGACTTTATTATGCACCAAAATTTAGAAAATAATACACACTCTATCACTTGTAATATTTAACTTAGGTGCGAAAAAGGCGGTTTTATCGCTTCAGAGCGGTCTCTGCCAGACAGTATTAATCTTACTTATTTATAATTAATTTTACTAAACTAATAATAACATCGTATATTAAACAAAGTCACTACAAATGAATTCGTATTGAATTCTAATTAAAATGAGGACCTTATTATTGACTTCTAAATCAAAATCTTTATTTCTTTTTAAATTATTTATGAATATACATTTTTAAAATTAATTGTGTAGTTTTCTAGTATCACAATAATTGCTGTTCCAGGAATATTTTTTTTCAAATTTAGCCTTTTATATTTGACATGCAATTTTATGAAGTGTTTTGTTGTTCGGTTTGCTGTGTGTATGTTTGTTTGTATGTTTTGCAATTTTACTTTTTCAACAAGCAAATTGTTTGTAGTTCGAATGTTTGCTATCTTGTTACTTTATATCACGTTTTCATCCGACTTTCGAAAAAGGAAGTTCTCAATTTAATCGTGTCTTTAATGTGTTAAACCAGCTTATTGGATAAACAAACCATTTTGAGGTGTTTTCCGATAAGTAATAATAATAATAATAAATATCCCTGGACAAATGACACAAATTGAATCTAACGCCAAAGTAAACAAATTTTATACTTGTGTTATGGGTCAACGATACTAATACATAGAAATACTTAAATATATACCAGAATAAATTTAATAAACACCCAGACTCAGACTGTTTAATTTGTTAAAGATCCGACAAGAAGTGTTTGGATTATACGTTATGTTTTTTGTAATAGAATAGAACCCTTTAATGTGCATCAAATACATAAGTAATATAAAATACACTAAACATATAACGAAAAAAGCTGGGTGGTAATACAAAGGCGGCCTTGTCGCCAAATCAGCCAACTCTTCAAGGCAATCTACGTTATAGGAAAATACCAAATTAAAATTAAAGATGAAATATTTTATTTGTTGGATAAATGATATAGAATAAAAACACGGTCAAATTAAGAAACTCCTCTTTTTTGGGTGTCGGTTAAAAACCCCTCCGCCTTCCACTTTGCATTCCATTTTAGTAGGTAGTTACCTTATTTTAGCTAATAATAACTTGGGACTGCCAAAGCTTGTAAAATTTTTTTGTTTCCATCTCCCTTGCCTCATTTTTTTTGTGAGCTCCGCAGGTAGAATGGTTCCCCTTTAAACGAAGACAATGTAGATTGTAGGGGCAATTTAGGCGTAATACGGTCTATTGTGAAATATTGGAAAGTTTTAGACTTTGTCTGTTATAGTAGTGGAATAATATATATAATAGAAACTTGACAAGAAAAAAACTTACCTAATGGTTTTTCTAAAGTGCAATTATAATTCAAGGCGAACATAGACACTTTTTTCTGAACAATAATTAACATCTAAAGAATATGACGAGACCAATTTGCTACTGACATTTTCGACTATAATATCTGACTTTTGTAGTTAGGTACGATGCTCGTGCCATGTTCTATGCTTGAATTGGGGGCTTTTGTTTGCCGCGAGCTATGCTAATCGTAATATTAATACGTGAAGTAAAAATCCTTGGACCCCTTTTTACGAAAATTGCGCGGACAGAGGAGTATAAAATTTGGCACACTTATAGTTTATGTGTAGGAGAAATGGAGAACGTACTATTTTTCAAGAATAATGCTTATAAGTACATTAAATCAATAAATAAAACATTACACTTTCTACCATACATTTGACTCACACAAACAAAAATATTGATGATAAAAACTTCCAAATGATATGCGCGAACTATATATTTATAATGTTTGGAAACAATGTAGTTGGTCTCGATAAATGAAGATGGCTTTCTTATCAAAAAGCTAATTAACAATATAATCTTAATATTTTAATGATTTATATTGAATAAATTAAAATTTTTTATGGTCGAATTTCGACCAATGGGAGACCACTATTTATAATGATAAAACCACCCGCTTACTCTCCTTTCTGTAACTTAGATCACCGGACTATAATACCAATCTATTTATTTAAAAAAATAACAAACTAGCAGGTGACTGGTGATAAGAGTAATTGTCATCCGTAGACATCATACATTTACTGATGCGTTCACATCTTATGACATAAGATAGTCAGGAGCTCATGATAGTAGATATGAGCTACCGTCTGTCTTACATGGAACACTGCAATGGTTAGCACTAACGCTGTTGCAGCAGGAATACGTAAGGCTATAGTTACAATCTAGAAGAAATGCAGCATTTAGTCAAGTTTCAAAAATATGTGATTTTGCGTTCAATAAATGGTGACAATTTATCACCAATATCATTGAATTTTCCACGATACTTCAGGAATAGTACCCCAGGGTATATATCTGCACCGTCATCATCCGACCAGAGGCGATATAAAAAGCATTATGCCTACAGAAGCAACGAATTTAGGCCAAGCATACATAGTAATTTATTTTCGTATAAACCCCGACTAACCCTTGGATCGGTCGACCTTTATAAGACCCTCCCCTACTTTGGAGCGATCCCCTTGGGCTAGGCAACGAGGGGGCAATATAGAGGGGGAGCTTTTTGAGGGCTGTCAGATTATAGAGGGGTATAGGGATTTCATTTGCTTTTAGTAGGGGGATGTGGTGTTTCCTCGCTGTTGGAAGCCGTGTGCCCTAAATTCGTGTTGCTAATGTTGGTGCTTTATGTTTTAGCTTTTAGAACTTTGATATTTTATATCCGTACTATAATATTATGAATGCGAAAGTTTGTTTGTCTTTTTGTTTCACGTGTTAACTTTAGTGGTATAACTTTTGTGTGTGTAAGGTCAAAGGCTAAAGTAAGCTGCATGTTATACCGTTGTCTGTAATTTGAATACAGCAAAACTACTGGAAACCTTTAATATTAAAAAAATCAGTAACCTGTAAAAAAAACGTATGTGTAGTGCAGCAAGGACGGTCTCGATCACGTCAGCTTTCAAATAAAAAAAACTGTATTCGTTAAAAAGTTATGAGGATACACACAGATTTTTTCCCCGTGTTGATCCGGACTCCTTTGCAGAATATACCATCTGCCTACCTGCCAGGCAGCTCGTAAAAGGCGAGCATGGGCTTACCGTCAGTAACACCGTGACATCCTAATAGGTGGTCGAGTTTTGCAGCTACTCACCCGGATTGGTACCACCGCCTTACCTATTCCTGTCGCCATAAGTTCATGACGTGTTCCGGTTTGGAGGGTAAGATAGCCGGTAAACTTACTTTTGCTTGAGGCCTCCCGGCCTCAGTTTGACAACGCACCATTACCACCTTTGGTGTCTCTAGGCGGCGTGAATTTTTTACCATCAGGAAATCCGTCTGCTTGTTTGCCTTCCAATATCATAAAAAACAGACATCTTAAACTTATTTTTTTGTTTGAGGTTTAAAAGTAGTGGATTTTTCTCGATTACACTGGTCACCACCAACAGGTCCTGTTTTAGGTGGCAATGGGACTACCTCAAAAAAATTAAAAAGTCAGTTTTTTAATTCAGTTCACAAATTACGAGAAATCGACTAATACATACAAAATATAGGCGTCGAATATGAAACCCACCCCTCTCTTTCAAGCCGGTTAAAAAAGTAGTACTAAACGAATTTAATATGCAGGCGTAGATGCGTGTGACGTTCACTATAGAATAAATACTAAAAGCTGGAGGTTAACTCTTTTCCTTTTGAAAAGAACTTCTCTCTTTCCCAAGAAAAGGAGGAGTTCTTATTTCTTTGTAAATCTGATTTTTTATGCGCGTGTCAGTAGTACTAAATATATACAAATTTGATGATTTTGTTTTGTTGAAAAAGTATTTTTCGGTTGGCCCCACTTGAGTTAGTTCAAAGACAATAATTATATTAATAATCTCTGGCTGGATCCACCAGCGGTTCTTTAGTAATAGTTACTACTATGTACTTTTGTTTATTTGGACGATATAATGAATGAATGAACTCTTTATTGTGCACAATTAAACGTACTACAAAAAGGTACAATTAAGTATCAATAAGAGCATATTATTAGTTTTTGGTACAAAAAAGGCGGTATTATCGCCAAGCAAAGCGATATCTACCAGACAACCTTTTTGTCTGAGGAGATTATATAAACATAGATTCAGTAGGTAAAGAAAGAGATTAAACATACAAAAACTGTAACATAAGATTAAAAATATGTTAATAATAACAGTAAGGAGAAAAACAAACAAAAATAGCATAAATGTAAAACTAAAATAAGCAAGATATACCATTTCAAATTGAGACATGTTACATAATTGAAATGGAAGTAAATACTACATCAATTATCACTAACACAACTTTGGCTCTTCAAATAAGGTACTTTTATTAAAGTTTTAAAAGTAGTCAAAGTGTGCGAGTCTAACATTAGTTGGTAAACTATTTCATAACTTAACAGCCTTCACTGAAAAAGAGCGCCCATAGAAGTTTGGGTGATGTAGAGGGATACGCAAATACAGAGTTTGAGCATAACGTAATAATATTAAAATTGAAGTTATCAAACCCTATTTCAATTTCAATATTATGTAGTCTGGCGTCGAAACCCAACCCAATTTTGAACGTCTGTCGGCTCAGCTAGTTAACAGTAAGACGGTTTTTTAAAAGAAAAGATTTCGATCATTTGCAACTGGATGCTTATTCTATTTTGATATAATTGCAATATTGTTCCAGCGTTCCACACGTCGGACCAGTTGCTGGTGCACGTGAACATGGTCCACATCCGGGCGTACACGTTCAACGACACGAAGGAGGTGTCCCAGCTGAGACAGATGTTGGGGGATCAGATTGATATTAAAGTATTGGTAAGTTTTTTTTTAAGGCAAGCAAAAGATCAGGAGGATATATATTTAGTATAAAAACTACTACGGCTTTAGTACCGGTCCCGGTTGCATGGTCATGGCGTTTATTTCGAAAAATTGGAATAATTTATTTAATATTAAGTTTTGAATGGGAGAATATTCTAATAATGCAGCCAGTCAGACTAGATATTTTACTAGCTTCCGCCCACGACTTCGTCCGCGTGGAAATGATTACTTCATTGGTGCTCCGCTCCTTTTGGTATTAGCGTGATATGTAGCCTATAGCATACCTCGATTAAAGAGCTATCTAACACTGAAAGAGTTAACAAATGTAAAATAAGCCTTTATTTTGCTAATTTCGCGTAGTTTATAGATAGACTAGACGAGCCGACGGACGTTGTTCTGTCCTAACTAAGAATATTGGTAATTTTTACATGAACCTTCTACTAATAATTGCTAAAAAAAATTGGTTCATCCGTTCGGACGTGATGCGATGACAAAGAGAAATGGGTATTCATTTTTATATACAAGAAGATGGAGGGACATATAAATCTTAAATTGTATATATACCAAAATTTAAATAATATTAAAAAACAAAATTTAATCTAATTTATCATAGCTACATGAATATCATAAGTTTTTGAAATGTTTCCTTAATGCATGTTTGTATGTCATCTTAGGTTTCTCTTTAAAATTATTTAAAAGTCATGTGCGACGATCGCTGGCCATTGTATTGTGTTTTATAAAAAAAAACTTCCCGAGCATGCTAAAGACTAGTCAAGCCGGCGAACTTTGTTTACTGTTACTCCATACTCCCTGCCTGCTCTGCAGGGGGCTTGTCGTGAGGATTGTACAGAAGTACGACTGTAATATTTGTGAACTTAATTTTTCTTTTTAAAAATAAAATAAACAAGCTCTCCGATTTTTTAGGCCGGATCTAGTATTCGGATAGTTTTGGCTTAATAATAAAATTAAAAAAAAAATAACCCTGATAAAACCTACAGGCAGGTATAAAATATCTCGATAACGTCAGCTTTAAAAAAATTGCAAATTCGTCCATCCGTTTAGGTTATGATGCCATATATTCACAATTATACACACATATATTCACAATTTTTTAACACTCCTCTTTTTCCATGGGTGGTTAAAAATAGACAAGTCACGAGAACCTCTTTGTATAATATGTATATTTTCTTAAAATTTTCAGTATGAATTTCATTAAATTTACTTCTTAGACCTGCCTTATTAATACTAGCTATCCATAGCTTCGTCCGCGTTGCATTTGTCATAAAAGTTATTTAAGTTTTTTTAAAGTAGCAGTTACTCCTAATCATATCGGCTAACTTCCACTGAAAGCCACGTCAACATCGGTTCAGTCGTTTTAGAGATTAGACGAAATAGACAGACAAACAAAAATTGTGAAAAATGTTATTTTATATATATACCATATGCATATAGAATAAATGGTTCATATGCATGGCGAAAAAAGCGGTTATTTTAATATTACAGACACTCCAATTTGATTTTATTTGTTCAAATAATATGGTTTTATGTTTTGGCTATGTCCCTGACACCTACTTTTATTTTTTTGGTTGGTGGAGAATGCTATACAGTACACACAATAAGCTCGCCCTTTCAATAACTATATAACTAATAAACATGTAACTTTAATATGGTGTACAAATAAGTTTAAATAAACACATTTACATAATGTGCTAACTCAATTGGAAATACGAAGGAACAAGTTTAGCGTTTGTCCATTGCGTACCATGCCCCTTTTTGTGTTGTGTAGGGGGGGTTAAAAATAGAATTATACGTAGCTGACTAGAGGGGAATAGACTGGGGCATCCAACTGGAAAGCTGACACTTTACTATGCTCTCGCCGTGTGATATGTATCCCCTACATGACGCGTCAGGCGCCATGTTGATGATTACCGCCGCGGGGTATGAATAGACAAGTTGAAGTACAACAGATGGCAGTGATTTTCTTTTTCCTTTCATTTTTTTTTAAATTTAAACAGATTAAAATTTAAAGTAAAAATAACACATTATTTTACATTTTGTAGATGTTAACATTAATCTCGATATCAGGGTGTAACAACCCCAACGCCAGCCTGTGGTGTTCTAGTATTTTTTGTTACTGGGTTATTCCATTATGCAATCATTCAAAACTAGGTGGTCGAGTGCTGCGCATCTGCTCGTCATTGTCAGTGTGCACTGTTGTCGTGTTCTATTCTGGAAGATAGGGTCGCCGGTAGACTTGCACACTCGGCGTAAAATCATGGTCATTAGATGGAAACGCACCCATAACATCTATGGTCTGTAGACGAAAGCTGTCTCTTGCCACCAGGAGTGTTTGTTAGCTTTTGTCAAAAAACTGTTTTTTTTTTTTTTTGTAGAATCACAAGCCAGCGCCGGCGCCAGTGAAGAAGGACCCAAACAACAGGCCTCACGAATGTCACATCTGCCACCGCAAGTTCAAGAGGAAACAGCACCTCAAGATACACGGGAACGTCCACCGCAAGCATTACCAGACCAATCCCATATGGTGTCCGATATGTCACGAAGGTAATAAAAATGCCTTTTAATCAATTATCTTGTGCTCGGACCAAGTTTCCACATTTTTTTTAATCGCCTCTATAGTGTAGCGGTCCGGTTGTTGGTCTAGTCTTAATGAGGTCTCGGGTCTGTCATTAGTCAATCTTGCCATTTTTTTCTATTTACAAAAAAGTATCCCCGAAGAGGTAGAAAGAGTTACAACCAGGACACCCACAACTAGCTGGAGACATTAAATCCCACTACATTTTTTTCCGATTTTGATTAAACTTTAAAATCAGTCACAAAGCGTCATAATCAGTCATTTAAGGGTATTAGGTAAAGCGGTAGCATAACCTAAGCTTATCGAAAGAGCTTTGGTGGCATCGAGGAAAGACTACACTAATTTCTTTATGAAAATTTGCACTTAAATTGAACAAAATGATACAAAATGTCGTCAAAATTGACTTGATACTCCATGTGTACACGAAATTCAATAAGAAAAAAAACTGTTTCCATCATTTTCTTCGACCCCGCAAAAACTGCACAAAGTTTTGTGAAAAAAATGGCTGTTTGATTTTATTGTTTTTTGTTTTATGTTTAGGATTCGCCGAGAACGCTCAGTTCGAGAGCCACCATTGTTTGCCGTCGAACTTGAAGAACGGCGACTACACTCCGGTCGTGGTGGGGGACTACGAGGAGGGTCAGCGGAGTCCTCCTCAGGATGCCAAGAAAGAGAACAACCCTATGGAGCTATTAGAGGTAACACAGCTCTACTCATTATCATATGATACGATTTCATCAGCACAGAATTGTTATTCGGATTTGGCTGAGCTGTTATTGGTTAAACAAACATAATTTTCATTTCTCGGGTCTTTAATTACATGCCTATCAAATTTTATCAAAATTGGTTCAGCGGCTTAGCTGTAAAGTGTAACTATCAGATAGACTTTCGCATTTATGTAATTAGTTAGGATTTGCAAAAACATATTTTCAATACATATTGTCAATCTTTCATCTGTCATTATTTCCATATGAAGTAAGCAATGGAGCATGTGCTTCGTCTGCTTTATTGTATTTTATTTAGTTCAGTGGCCCCTGTTTATCTCAAAGAAAGTTTTAATTTCCTTGGATCTCATAACCTAAATCTTCGTTCAGGGGATAATTTAACTTTATTAATACCCCCCCATAAGACCAAGTTTTATGCTTCTTCTTTCGCTGTAGTTGCTGTGAAATTGTGGAACGACCTGCCTACCCATATTCGAAAGGCTGAGACTCTGTGGAGTTTCAAAAAACTTATTAAAAATTATAACATGGATTTTATTTAATTTTTTTTTCAATGTCATTTATAGTATTCATTTGTTACTGTCTTACTGCTGTTGTCAAATAAATATGTATTTCTTATATTTATTTCATTCATGGATATGTATTATTATATGTTTTTGTGTATGCATGTATGTTTGTATATGCTTATGTAATTATTTGTGTATTTATATATTATTAATTTTACTTTGTAATTAAAAATGTATTTTTATTCATACTCTGTTAGTTTTTTTGTATTGATTTGTTTTATTTTATTACTTTTATTTTTGCTTAAATTATGTCTAATATTTATTTTTCTCTTTAGTTTTGTTACGTACAAAGTTATTGTGTTCTTGCCTTTAATTTTATTTTGTAATTATTCGATTTCCTGTCTTTCCTGGTTGTCTGGTAGAGATTGCTTTGAGCACTAAGACCGCCATTTGTACATTTTTTTGTAATATTTTTGTTCTGTATTTTTGTTTGTGTTTATATTGTACAATAATAAATAAATAATAATAATTATTCAGATGTTATCGAAGGTAATAAGAACATACGGGCAAGGCACTACTTAAATGTTTAAAAAGTTAACAATACACATTCTTATTTGATATTTTTCATCGTCGGCGCTTGGTATAACTCCCAGGTATTCATATTTTTAAATAAAGAAACAATTGTACTATCACATAATGACGTATCACATATTTTATTATTTTGGAAAGTAATCTACCGGTTTCGCTTATTACAACTTCATCAGGACTATAGCTTCTTGCAAAAAAAAGTTCAAAATGTTTTAGCCTTGATTATGCTGTTATCAGCGAAACCGGTATGCTGTTATCTTCACGTACCTATGCCCCATATTCCAGGTGGTGGTGAACGAAGAGCCGAACGAGGAGGACATCCCGGCTCCGGCGCGCGTGTTCGTCTGCAAGTTCTGCTCCAAACACTTCAAACGCAAGGACCACTACAAGATACACCTGCACATACACACCGGGGTCAAATCCTGCTTCTGTCCCGAGTGTGGGAAAGGTACGTTATCTATATATAAAGTAGCGGCCCGCCCTGGCTTCGCACGGTTATAAAATTACATGTAAACCTTCCTCTTCAATCAATTTATCTATTAAAAAAACTGTATCAAAATCCGTTGCGTAGTTTTAAAGATTTAAGCATACAGAGGAAGCGACTTTGTTTTATACTGTGTAGAGATATATGGCAGCGAACAAGCTGTAGCCTCTCCTGATACGAGTAGTAAGAGACAACCGTTGTCTATAGAGATCATAGAAGTTTCTGGTGCGTTGCTAGTCTATGCCCAGGATCTTCGCCATGAGGCCTCTTGGCTTCTTCTCTCCTGCGTGAAATTCAGCTATGGAGAACACTGATGCTGTTTTGGCAGAAATAGGTAAGGCGGCTAAACAAATCCGATCGAGCAGCTGCACGAAATCTATCACCTTGAATTGTCAGACAGATTATTGGGCGATAGGGTCGTTATATCTCAAGTTATATTCCTTCATTGTTCTTGTTTCAGGATTCTATCGTAAGGACCACCTACAAAAGCACATGATCGTCCACGCGAAAACGCAGAAGATGCCGAAGCAGAAGACGAAGAAGGAGATACCTGGTCTGCTCCCTATCGACATACTAAAGACGCACGACGTGCTCGTGTCGGACGTCAAGCCGGAGATCACTATACACGTGAGTGGGGTTATAGTCATACTAGCTGCGACCCGCTGCTTACATTCATTTAAAAAAAAGCATCTTCACGCCCATATCCCCGATGGGGTAGGCAGAGGCACAACCAGGGCACCTACGACTAGCCCAAGACATTAAGTCCCACAATATAATAGACTGGCAAGCCTGTCGCCAACCGGGCACATATCCAATCCCGAGCAACATTTTTTTTATTAGAAAATTGGAAAAACCCAAATTTATGTTTGTTGCCCGACAAGGGATTCGAACCCGAGACCTCATGCAGTTAAGTCCAACAACTGAACCGCTAGACCACAGAGGCGAAAATGTAAAAATGTTTTAAATATAAAATAAGAATAGCTCTGATTAGCAGTTTAGTCGCGCGACTTCTTCACACACACACGTCATACACATTTCATATTTACATACATTATTATTTATATATGTATGCATTTTTCATCCCCATTATAGTCCTTGAGGTTTTTTAAAGTAGCCATTTATGAACTTTATGATCTGGCCTTTAACTATTTATATGCATATCATATTTAATCAAAATCGGTCTAGAATCTTAGCTGTGAAAGCGTTAATAGACGGGTTGACTTCAGCATTTTTTCTTCTCTCGTTTACTCTTCATAATGATAAGGATGCAAGACGTCTAATCTCGCCAAACCAGAAACGCGGAAGCTAAGCCTCTTCTATTTTTATGGTTCAAATTTTGTATGTGGATTATTATTATGGATAGATAAAATTCTATAGTTCTCCCACCAGAACCCGTTTGGACTTATCACAGTACGAATATGAGACTATAGAAACTACGTTCAAAACCGTTTACTTACACAAATATGCGCTTAAACAATTCTGTCAAGCGACATTCGTTACTACGGCACCGCGAAAATCGCTTAAGGGCCTCTTCGGAGCGCAGGTCTGTTTTAGTGGAATTGGTGTCGAATGTTTGTAGCTAGTATCCATAGTGTTTCATATTCGTATTATAATATATTACGATGGGAAACAAACATACTTTCTCGTTTATATATGAGAATGGTTGTGGCATAATTTTCATTTCTAAAATTATGGTTTCCAGGCACCATCAAACTCAAAACTGCGCGTCCCGCTTCAAATCAAAGTGCCCTACCAAATGGTGATGTCCATGGACAACGGCGAGCAGAAGGCCTTCACCGTCGACCCACAAACCTCCAAGACTGACTGAATGGTGTCCAATTAGTGAATTGACCAAGGTACACTCACCTGCAAAAGTTTAACATGCAAATAATGTGCCAAATTTTATTGAGTTCTAACTTCATTAATCAGTCTTATGAAATGTTTGATATGTGACGTTCGACACGGTGAAAATATTTTAATTTTATAAGTTTTTTATTAATAATAAATAATATATAAAAAGATTATATCTAAATATAAGGCAAGCCAATTGATGTTAATATCGGAATGGATAAATACCCTTAATTAAAATACAAGAATTAAAATATGTGTTGTACATTTCTTACTTCGGTAACGTTTTGAAGCATGTTAAAATATTTTTTAAATTGCTCAAATGACTAACGAATCAACCTTTCTCACATATTAGCATTTTGTTTGTCGTAGTAAGCAATAAATTTTCAATACGTTCCTTTCGTTTGGAGTTAAGGCAAGGAACTTCATAGTAAGCGATGCCCTTGAAAAGGGCTATACGTTGCCGACTTTTAAAAACTTTGTTATATTGAATGAATTCAACTAGGCGATTTTTAACACTGAAAATGAAAGCACTTTTTATGATTTTTTTCTTAGGTATTTCCTAAAAGCATTTTACACTATATATAGAACGTATTTTAATAATAAGTAATCGGTAAGCAAATGTTGATCTCATTGGGCGCAAACTTTTTATTGAATTAAAATATAAATTATTCTTTAATATTCTATGAAAAGGATACAATAAAATTTCGCACATTTTGTGATACTTTTTTAATATGCGGTGATAAATATTTATTTGTATAGGAGACAGGTTTAACTAAAACTCTTAATTCATAAGTTTTGCTGCTGTAACAAATAATTTAAGTATAATCATTTACATTGATTAGTTTTATATAGAAAATCTGTGTTCATTTTAATCTCATTATGAACGTATTTTACAAATTATTTTTCTGAATTTGTACTTTTGTGTTCGAATGTACAGGACTTTACATAGCTAAAATAAATCATGATGGATTTTATAATTTTAACAGATGCCGTAACCAGAAATATTGTATATATTCAGCATTTAATTGTTTTAATAAAGCTTTGGTTTATTTTGTATAGTGAACCTTGTTTAAGTTATTTTTCTATCCATTTTGCTTTAGTTTTCAATAATGTAACTATAAATAATTAGTAACAAATTACTTTACAATAACTACACTACAATAAATTATTTTATTATAATTTAATGTTTTTTTTTTTTCATTTAAGCCTTATAAAAGTCCCTAGCAGTAATTAAATATGCTCTCTAATAGTAGTATCAAATATTAGTTAAGTTGTATATTACTAATAAGGATTTTATTACGAATTAATATATTCATAATAGGCTAGACGTGTTTCTGGATTATATTCAGAGTAGGATAAAATAATAATTAATAATCGTTTGGATAAAAAAACATGAATAGTTAGATCAGTAAATCTCATACTAAAAATACTCAATTTTTATGGCCTTTTGGAGAAAGCTAAATAATATTTAATTATGATCAACCCAAAAGTGGATAATTAAAAAAAACTAATTTGAACAAGCTTAGAACTTCACTAAGAATACGAAAAAGGAATGAACAGCAATTTTGAATGTAATAAACTATAAGCATAACAAATATTATTATTAATTCGTGCCACCAAAACTTTCTCTAAATAATTTTAATCTTGTTCTTTAATGGTCTTTGCTTCTCGAAAAAAAATATAAACTAACATTTATTTTCGCAAATTAGATACCAACAAAAAATATTTATTTTTACGTTTCCGTTTGGCCATTTGCTTTACGTTCTTGCAGCGCGCGAAACAAAAGCCTACCCGTCAGCCGCCATCTTTTGTAAATATTTGTTCGCGGTATTTTAATTAAAATAAAGATTTTCCTCGCGCGTAAAAAAAAAGTAATAATAAGAAAATACGTTTTTAGCATTCTTAGTAACTTTTTAATAATTGTGCCGATTGTTTCGGGATCGTTTTCTGTTTGTTTTCTATTTTATTTGTCATTATCCTTGCGCGTAAGTAATAAATAGTTTGCACATTCCCAGTAACTTATAATAACATCGATTAGTTCGAGGACTTTTTTTTGTTTTTTATTTTATTTGTTTATCATGTACAAACATTGTCTTGTATTTTTATTTTTTATTTTTATATGGCTAACTTAACTTTTTTCATTTATATTTTTCATTCTTTAAAAGTTTCTGCGTTTTACATGACAGTCCTAAATATATATTTTTTTATTTATAACTATCTGGATGCGACAATTTTCTTTGTTAACGTTTCCCCAAGATTCTGGCTTAATAATTCCTTGTACATATCTTTGTGATAAATGAATTTATCGTAGTTAGAAAATATATAATCTGTTAGGGTACCATTTCCTGTACCAAAAAATTCTTTAAGCTGTATCTTCAAGTTCCTCTCGTTTTAAACTTGATATTGTGATTTTATTGTATAAGTTCAAAGTGTAACATAAAGTACAAAATAAAATATTTTGCACCAACTTCCTTTTTTATTCTTGCCGCTTTTATTTACTAGCTGTTCCCGCGACTTAGCAACTCCCCTGTTTGTACGGTTGACTGATCCTGATATTTTATATTCGTTATATATACGATTCAAGTAATAACCAATATTTAACTGAATTGATGTAAGGCTTTAGTGATAGGCGAAGATAAAAGTATATAAAAGACATAGGATTTTAAACTTAAATCGTCGCGAATTAATAACATTTTTAATTATTTATACGGAATACTCACGATCTCTTTTTATTTTATTTGTCGATATTTCGGCCTAGTTGCATAGGCCGGGGTCCCGTCGTGACCACGGAGAGATCGTGAGTATCCCGTATAAATAATTAAAAATGTTATATAAAAGACACTTTTCTATTTGAAGTTGGGTGAAACCTCTAACTCGTTGGTTCGTTAACAGAGCAGTTGGTATCTATTGTTATGAATATTGCAATCTTCATTAATTTTTCAGAATACAAATCAAAATGACGAGCTTCAAGAAAGTATTATAGCTGTATAAATGTTTGTGTTGAGATACGGCCAGTATTAACAACCTATCTACAAATAAACGTAGGCCTTCTAGAGTTTTGTTGCAAAGATATTTTTTTAATTATTGAAAAATAACAGCGGTTAGCTGGCAACTAATCTAAAATATCACTGTCTCTAATCTTAGATGCGTTATTAATACTGGTCGATAGAAGATGTCAAATGGAATGTTACCATAATAAAGCATTTTGTCCAATAACTGGAGACATTTACACCTGGTATTTGTTTCCATGTGTATTTTTTCATTTAAAAAAGGAGTCTAGTAACTCGCCGTCTAATTTCGTCGGTCGGTAGTTGGTAAATGAAACAAAACATTTATAGAACAATGTCTAACTATATTTAAAGGAATGCAACAATCATATTGTCTAAATATTTCAAAGATACTTCTACTAATTTTCTTTTACAAACTTAAAAGTAAACATCATATAAATTAACTGTAATAAAATTAAACATATTACCAACGATTTTTATAATAAAAACATTACATTATGAAAACGCCAGACATCCAAAATTATTTATATAATTATTTACAATTTGACTACAATTTGGTTAATATAAATATAATCAAATATATACATTTGTGCCTTATTTAATTTAGCTAAATCTAATACTATTTTTGACCGCATCGTTAGTCTGGGGGTTAGTATACATATATGCAAGGGATATAACGATTCACATCGGAGCTCGGATTTAAATTCCCAAAGAGACTGACATTTATGTAATGAACATAGAGGTCTGTATTTTCTGAACTGTCTAAATTGATTTTGGTTTATATAAATTTCTATATTATTGTTGCTATTTACACTAAAAATCACTAGCAAATAATTCGCTTACTGTACACACTGCGCATGAATGCGCATGCGCAGTGCATGATTTGTCGTACTATTGACAATTGCGTAGCCGTTAGTAACTAACTTCAGAGCAACAAACTTATTTGATTTGTACTGTACTTTGGGGTTAATTCAATTCGTGTGTTTTGTCCAGAGATTGATATCGACTTATATATATGTGTAAACTAGCGTAACTACCACTTTAGATATGATGTAGGAGGGTAGTAGTAAAATATCATAGGAATTTTGTAATATCAATTTAAAAATCACCTTTCCTCTTTTGAAGAAAAAATATAAAATGACAACGAATTAGTTACCAGTACTTTTTGATTTCTACTTAACATCTTTGAATAGAAATTAAGAAAACCTTTTATACTTATGAAACTTGTAATAACTTAAGGCGCTATACGTGGCAAATATGCCGATTTGTTCTCAGGAATCTCTAAATCTAGACCTATCAAAACTTTTTATCTGTACAAATAGCTCACAAAATTCTCTAAGTAATTTTAAAAAACCGAAAAACAACTAAATAAATTTGGCTCGATACAAAAAAAAATCGTAAACTTTTACAAAAAAACGCACTGACTTTCACTGACTGACTTTCCCTTGTTTGAAAATAAATAATTACATTGTTTCCTATTAAAGATATGTTTATAGGAAAAATATTTTCAACATAAACCTAATAAACCTTTCGAATTAACATAAAACGTTACTGTTAATTATCCTTTCTCAAGGGTCTAGTTCTATATATTTGTGAGGACGATTCTGCATATTTGGTACGTATAGAGCCTTAATAATAATATTTTTTCCGAGTATTATCGGCTCTAAAAGTAATGCAACTAATTTATCAGCACTTTTTCTTTCAACCGAGAGGAAATTCCTACATTCTCAGAGATTTTAATTACATTTGCTTCAGAATTGGCACATTTAACAAGACCGCCATATTCGCCAAACCACGTTGATTCACGTTAGTGATAAACATTAGTGTGATATTATGTTATTTGTGGGTCTGAGTGTATGTTAATTTCATTTTGATTTTTTCGGTATTTTTGTGTATTCTAAAACTCATATAAGAAGCAAATAATTTGGTTACTTTGGAATGTTATTTTATCATACATATACGTAAATAAGCTATATCGTTTACTATTTCAAAAACAAGCAAATACTTAAGTGCAAGGAGTCTTAAAAGTGAGTGGCTAAAATTGCAAATCCGCTATTGGCTTTGAATCGTACCTATAGGTCATCACGCTACAAAACGTAACCTATTAAATATTGACTGTTTTCTACTCTATTCTAAATTTAAGTATCCGACCAGGGGGCTGATAATGTATCTCAGCTGCCAACTCAAAATGGAAAAGTGTACATCAAATGACGTCATTTGTGTTTGCTATCTCTTTTGTATTTCTGTTGGTCACTGGAGATAGCAAATATAAAATACGTCATTTGACAGCTATTTGAAGTAAACTTTTCAATTTTAGTTGACAACTGAGATACATAATCAGCCCCCAGGTGAGCTATTCAGTATCTTTTTACTGATGATCACTCAGTAAAGTGTACATCAAATGGCTGTCAAATGACGTGTTTTAGATTCGCTATCTCCATTGACAAAAAATACGTTAGAGATAGCAAATGCAAAACGCGTCATTTGACAGCTATTTGATGCACACTTTACCCAGTGATCATGATTAAAAAGGTACAGAATAGCCCCGCAGAGAGAATATTGGAAAGGTCTAAAGACGATAGCAAATTTAGCTTTCTACACATTGTCTTTCAAACAATCTAAAAATCGGGGTTTTGTAACGAATGTACTACAACATTTTGTTGACTTGAGCGAATTCTTCCAGGCAGTAATTTATTTAAAGCTAACTATCTGAAAACAGAAAGCTTATTAACGCTTACTATTAGCTGAACAACGAAACATTTTACATTTATTGTCAGAAAGCGTCTTTGGCAGCGGCGATTAACGTCAAGAGGTCGTTCTTCTCGTCGGGTCAGGAGGGTTCTAAGGCTGGTGCAGGTACTGCCTGTAAAGACAGAGTGGGTTTATTTATATCAATAACTGAAGATGCAAATTCGATGTCACAAAACCGTCTCCTGAAAACGATTGCACTTTTGAGTGTCAGTTTTGTTCGCTACTGTCTTTTGATTCAATGCTTCCAACTAATAATTGCATAAATCTATTAATTAAGTGCTTGCCAAGAATTACATACATGCAATCCTTAACTATATAGTTAAGGATTGCAGTTACAGTCATGAAATTAGCTGAGTAGGGTAGTTTTATTGACTAGACACCCACTAAAGGGTTGAAAAATTGTATGTAAGACCGTCATTTTTTAAGTTACAAACTTGAAACATTTATGGGCTACTTATTGAAAATGATTAGATACGTGTTTAAGCATTTTTGGAAAGTCTACCCCTAAGGGGAGGAAATAGGGGTTGAAAGTTTATATGAAAGTCCTTAAATATATTAATTGCTATTCGAGCAAAGCCGCAGCTTGCAGCTAGTAGTTTAATAAAACGAAAACTTCAATACTCTGACGTATTAATATCCTTAAACAATGGTTCGTAAATTTTTATTCCCCTGATTTGCCTAATCCCTTTGACATCAAATGTGGTTCCGAGATTTATTTTCTGTCCTCCTGTACTGGTCGTAAAATGGTCATAAAATGTATACTTGGCCACAAAATGGGAGTCTTCAAATTAGTCTCGCAGGGAATTGCCCGAATTTGTACCACCGCCTTAGTTATTCCTGCCGCCATAATGTCAGCGCTTGCCGTTCACGTGTTCCGGTTCGGAGGATAAGATTCCGGTAAACTTACATTTGCTGGAGGCCTAACATTCTGGCATAAGGTTGGCAACGCACCATTACCACTTTTGGTGTCTGTAGGCGATGGTAATTTCTTACCATCAGGAAATCCGCCTACTTGTTTGCCTTCAAATATTATAAAAATAAGTAACCTATTACTAAAAGGAAATACCTGGGAGAGCGGTGTGGTGGTCGCCTGTTGCGAAAGCTCAGCTTTCACCCGGCGGGCTATGTGGGAACGCGTGTGTTTGCGTAAGTGGTCCTTACGGTAGAACCCTGTAAAGATTATTCATAACATATAGCAAAAATTGTATCCTTGAAGAGTAAAATAGTAATTGGTACAGTTCGATGCTAATTGACCGCCTCGTTGGTCGAGTGGCTAGCGTACACGCCTAATTAAATCGACCAACCACGAGGCTCAAGTTCGATTCCCTTTTTTACTTTGGGGTTAAAAAAAAATAAGGCGGCTCGGAAGTAAGCTGCGAGCAGACCAATAGGCAACAGTAGTTAGTGCGGGCAAACCTTAAAAGAACGAACACGTAGCGTATGATTTTCCCACGTATCGGTTTTGAACGTTTGAACGCCTTCTGCAATCTACAGACACATACTAAGCTAGTCTCTGGTCGATTGGTTCTTTTGCTCAAGTGATACGATACAGATTTTCCCTGTGTTGGTTCAGGCTTCTTTATAGAATAGACCATTTGCCTTCCTTTCCAGGCAGCTCGTAAAAGGCGAGCATATGTCACTAGAATAGTCGAAAGTCAAAATGTTTCTAAGATTTTGTAATAGTAAATAGAGTTGCCTTAAGAATGTTTTTGACTTTCGCTAGTTCTGTATATTTTTTAATAGTAACGGTATCGTCCGTGATTGCCAAAGATATTTAGGTGTTGCAAAGCATATACTATTAACAAAAAATAAATAAATCGGATTACGCGCTATTGATTGATGTCTAATTTAAATTTTGACTTTTACTCCTCTACCATGGGAAACCCTTTAATAAACAAGATAAAAAGTATCCTATATAAATATAGAGTACTTACTTACTAGTCAAATTTAGTTACGATCGGTACAGTAGGTAGATCCAGCCTGAACTGCTGTTGGGATACAGACAGACTGACAGACAAATATCTAAAAATAGTAAAAAAATGTTCTACTGTCTGTTTTTAGTCGCCTGCGCCTATTTTTTTAAATGTCTGCAATGTACAGTGTTCATTCACCCTTTTACAGATTTATAGTATGTATACAGTTTTTTTTTTTATGATAGGTATTGGAAGGCAAACAAGCAGACGGATTTCCTGATGTCAAGAAATTCACGCCACCTAGAGACACCAAAGGTGGTAATGGTGCGTTGCCAACCTGAGGCCGGGATGTTAGGCCCCGGGCAAAAGTAAGTTTACCGGCTACCTTACCCTCCGAACCAGAACACGTAATGACGTTATGGCGGCAGGAATAGGTAAGGCAATAGTATAAATCCGGGTGAGTCGCTGCGAAACTCTACCACTTAGTCAGATGCCACGGTGTTAGTGACGGTAAGACGGTATGCTCGCCTCTAACGAGCTGCCTGTCAGGAACGCAGATGCTCTATTTTGCAAAGGAGCCCGGACCAACACGGGAAAAATAAAATAGTTTTATATAAAAAGTCCGAATGACCTAATCGGTTATTCCAAATTCCCAAACCTTTTCCACATTCGTTGCAGACATGCCTCTTCTCGCCGGAGTGTATGACGAAGTGCAGCGTGAGTTGCTCCTTGCGCTTGAAGGCCTTCAGACAGACGGAGCAGACGTGCGGCCGCTCGGGGTTGTGCGACTGCTTGTGCCGCGTCAGGTGGTCCTTGCGCTTCAGGGCCGCGTTGCAGATGTCGCAGATGAACCTAGACCACATTTTCTTTTCCATTTGCAACTAAACATCTGCATGCGAAAAGACCTTAGACGGAAACGAAACTACCTGGCACGTATTGTCCTTCTCGTATTCTTCAAAGGACTCTTAGACAAAAGAGGGGTAATTTTGATGATATTAGTAAAGTAGAATAAACGCTAAGTAAGGGTGATTAAAATATAAAACTCTACGGTCTAGTGCTCCAGGTGTTCGACTTGACTGTACGAGGTCCCGGGTTCAATTACCGGGTCGGGCAGCAGAAAGAACATATGTTTTTTTCCAATTTCCTAATAAAAAATGTTGCTCGGGATTGGATGTGTGCCCGATTGGCGACAGGCGTGGCACCTAGCACATTGTTGAGCTTAGAGTCTTTGGCTAGTCGTGAGTGCCCTGGTTGTGCGTCTATCTACCTCTTCGGAAATGTAAGCGTGACAATATTTTTTAATAATATTAAAAAAAAGATGAGACGCGAAACTCAAAGATTCTCAGACTCGACTCGAATTCTTCCAAGGAGTCTTGGATAAAAGTGGGATAATTTTGATAATTACGGTAAAGTACAATAAACGCTATTAAGGATGATCAAAATGTAAAAAAAATGTCTAATCCTACATCATATGAAACAGTTTTTCCGACAAAATAATAGTTATTACCGTCTCTCCATGGTGTGGCCCACCAGATGCTGATCAAGCAGACCTCGTTCCGGGTACGCCATGTGACATTCAGGACAACAGTACAACGTGCTGCCGTCTGAAATTACCATCACTTTCATCAGGTTCAATTTTTAGTTATATCACGCTAAAAGCCTGAAAAACAACAGTACCTACTCCTGTCGCCATAATGACATTGTCACGTTCACGTAAAGATCCACCATGGATCTACTATAAAACTGTGTTGACCACTGGAAATGACACTTCTGACAGAGACCTAATGTCATAGCCACAATTTGCTGACTCTTTCAAATTTACTGGCCACGTTTTGCCTTTTTAGTTCACGTCACATTACTCTCTGAGATCTCTGGGATCCACCGCTTTCCCGGTTGCCTTCCACAGTATGATGTTGGGCAATCGCGGCCACAGCACAGCTACGCTTCTATAACATCTATAATGTTTATAGGCCACTGTTGTCTCTTTCCAATAAGAGGTATATGTGGTTGTTCGCTGTATTCTCAAATTTAAAAAAAAATACCTCCACGATCTGCTTTTAGGGCCCTACCCTTAGTCAGCTAGAAGAGCCACACGCCGTACTCCCCCGTTCCATGATTACTATGAAATAATTGCGCTCTAAAGTAAATGTCTTAAGCGACAAATCACTATTTATGACACTATAAAAGTAATTTAAAAAAAGCTAAAACGATTATCTTTTAGGTATAATGTTTATGTTAAATCTGGTGTCGATATTTTCATAAATGAAGTAGCTAGACAGTTGGGTTTTGCTTTCAAAAAAGGGTTGATTTTTTTTTTATCGAGTAAAGTGAAATGAATCATGTTTTGGAAATAATAGTCTTATAAAGAATATTAATGTTACTCTTGTGTATTTTTGTCATCAAGATCTATGATTATTATAAATGAAAAAAACGTTATGTTACTGACGTATTTTACCCGTTTTAGCATACATGGACCCTTGAGGGTAGAGCGGATTGCAAACTTAATCATGAAACTTTAGGTTGGCATCAGCATAAATTTATGACGACCATCTGATTAATTTATGCAATAATCTTAATAAAACATGTAAAAGTATTAAACACAGGTGTGCAAGTCTATTAACTGCCCACAGCCCAACCTAATGGCACAGAACATGAGAATGGCAAGCATCGTAACTGGTGGCAGGGGTAATTTTAGGCGCTGATTACAACCCGGGCAAGCTGTTACACAGTTACTCTACTCATTGCTATTATAGTGCTCCTGTACTAGACATTAACATAATATGTCATTATGTCTTTACAAAGGTATTCATAATTTTTTGATTTCTTAAAGTCATAAGACAGTGAATGGAAACGCGCTTCTCCCTAAGTTTGAGAAATATCCATGGCCTAGAGACACCATAGATGTTATAGGTGTGTCTCTGGCCAGTGACCGTGGTGTAGGGCCTAATGTGTAATTCTACCGACTGCCCTACCCTCCAGACCGGAACATGACACTATTATTATGGCGGCAGGAATAAAAAAGGCGGTGGATCCTAACCCAGCATCCTACTACCACTTGAGTTATTTATTTTCCAGTACCATGAAATTATAAATCCGCTGTGCAAGAAAAGAAAAAGAAGAAAGAAAAGAAAAAATATTTATTCGCGGAATATGAGTGTTACAAAGATGTCACAAAATTATTTATGCGTTCCAACCATAGATGTAGAATGTTTCAACATACTTACCTATTCTACCAACTTGTGGTGTGCAAATATTTTAATAGGTTTTAATTAAACTACGAATTTTAATTATTTATTCACAATGTACACGCTGTATTTTGTATTGATTACATGACCATTTATTAATACAAACTATTTTTGGAATGTAAATTAATTTATCTCTATCTACCGTAAACTACCCAAGACTCACCCAGTGCTGTTGTGAGTCGAATCTCTCCTGGTTTGGGGCGCGGTTTCTTCTCCTTGAGAATTTTCTTTTTCTTTTTTTTCTTGGCCAACGCGATGGTATTGACGTTGGTGTTGAGATTGGTATTGTTCGTCGGGTTAACTATAGTCGCCGTTTGTACCACCACGCTATTGACTGCGTTTGCTGGTATCTACAAATAGAAATAATTTGGTTAATTCACTGAAAACACTTTCGCTATCGAGACAGACTTAGCATAAGTTAATTTTTATACCATCAGATAGAGCTGTGCAAATCGGTTCAGTCGTGATATTGGATTTAAGGGATACAAATACCATGACAACAAATAGCGTTTGTATGAATCCGGGTAACACAAACTTTTTCACACTTAAGATACGCGTACTGAAGATTTCTCTCTTTTTCACAGTTGTGTTTTATTTCATGTTTTAGCAAAGAAAATACAAATATTTAAATTTATTCTGTATGTATCAAACTTATTTATCGTAATTGTTTTACTTGTGTTATATGTAATTATACCTATATACCTATTACTGTTTAAAGTTTAACGAAGAATTAATAAATATTTTATACAAAATTAAAATAAGTTTCTTTTATTTTTATTTGCTAACCCTCCAACAGTTTATATATTAATTATGATTTTTAAAACACGCGTATGAATAGGGCATACCATCTGCTCTTCGCATGAGGGGAGAAAACGTCGTAGGCATTTCAATATTTATTAAAATTCATCCGGATGAATGGGTAATAAACCGTTTGAACCAAGTAAAACTACTTTCTTGTCGATATTCAGGCACTTCTTCAATATGATTTTTCTATTTCATTACGCTTTACAAATGTCGGTTAGCTTCAAAATATCAGCCAGGGTACATGCAGTTAAAAAGCTCGGCCATCACTATACAGTACAAAACAAAGTCGCTTTATCTGTCCCTATGTCCCTTTGTATGCTTAAATCTTGAAAACTATGCAACGGATTTTGATGCGGTTTTTTTAATCGATAAAGTGATGGAAGAGGAAGGTTTATGTGTATGTTTTATACCCGTGCGAAGCCGGGGCGGGCCGCTAGTTATTAATAAAGTAAGTAGTATTGAAAACAATTTTCGTTACCAAATAACTCACCGAAGTCAGCGTTGACATGGTTGGCAGAGAGTTGGCAGCGACGGTGACGATGGTAGGCTGGTCGTCCCTCTTGCCGTCGCCGGCTGGCGCCGAGTACTTGAGTAGGTGGTGAAGTGGCAGAGGCAGAGCTGACAGGTAGTCCGCTACACCGCCACCTAACGACTGCCATGTTGATGTGTCTGTCACATCACCTATACCTATGAAATGAAAAATTGTTTTCTTTCAAATATTATAAATTATAATAAACGTAAAAAAAAATAAAGAAGAACATCATATTAAGAGCTCTTGCTAAAGAGTATTTATATTCCTTGGTTTTATTTATGACATTGGAAGGCAAATAAGCAGACGGATTTCCTGATGGTAAGGAATTGACGTCGCCTAGAGACACCAAAGGTGGTAATGGTGCGTTGCCAACAATAGGCTGGGATGTTAGTACCCTCCCAACCGAAACGCGTAACGGCCAG
This sequence comes from Calephelis virginiensis, assembly GCA_002245475.1. Classification (NCBI taxonomy): domain Eukaryota; kingdom Metazoa; phylum Arthropoda; class Insecta; order Lepidoptera; family Riodinidae; genus Calephelis; species Calephelis virginiensis. The sequence goes on along the minus strand of NJDC01000277.1, from coordinate 131,744 downwards.
TGCTGACGTTATGGTGGCAGGAATAGGTTAGGCGGTGGTGCCCATCCGGGCGAATCTGCGAAACTTTACCACCTAGTCAGACGTCACGGTGTTAGTGACGGTAAGCCTGTACTCGCCTTTTACAAGTTGCCTGGCAGGAGGCAGATGGTCTATTCTGCTAACCCCGGACCAACACGGGGGAAATAAAGAAGTAATAAATCGTAATGCTTATTGTCATTTTAGCTATAAAACCGCCTTCGTGGAAGAGGAACTGTTGAATATGTCATATAGTCGGATAGTAAGCACAGGTTTCATTCTGTGAGATTGAAGCACAATAACAGTTCATTCATTCATTATTTCAATAAGTGGCAATGGCTTTTCAGGTTCGATGAAAGCAATGACTGGAGTCTGATTCCAACAGCAGATGTTACTAAAAAGTTCACCAAAAATCTCCGTTACCTTCTTCTTCTTTCTATTTGAGAACAATAGCTTATATACAGAATGACGAGCTACTTCTTACGGATGAATAAATATGAATGGGAACTGCTACTTCTTACGCTATAATGACATTTATAATTTATTATCGCCTCTGTGGTCTAGCGGTCCGGGTGTTGGACTTGACTGCATGAGGTCCCGGGTTCGAATCCCGGGTCGACCAACAAAAAGAAAATCTGATTTTTCCAATTTTCTAATAAAAAATGTTGGTTGGGATTGGAAATGTGCCCGGCTGGCGATAAGGCTTGCCACCTATCACATTGTGGGACTTAGTGTCTTCGGCTAGTCGTGGGTGCCTTGGTTGTACCTCTGCCTACCCCTTCGGGGATATCGGCGTGAAGATACTTTTTTTAAATAATTTATTAGCAGCAGTAAATAACTTACTAATAAACTCAGCTGGGGCCGTGGCGGCGGCGCGCTCTGGTCTGTTCTCCTGTTTGATGGCCCGAGCCAACGCTGCGGCTTCCTTCGGCTCGTGGAGCACCACTAGCAACTGCTGTGTGCCTTGCTGAAGAGGTGCTTGAGTCGCTGTTAGAAAGATGTATTCTTTACTAATTTCATTAGTATTCTTAAAATATTCTTTCGTAAATACCTAATAGTTCAATCTAGTTTCACGAAAGTCTAATTGTAGTAATGTTAAGTACTTAGTTTTAAGTGATGGTATACATTTTGAACTGCATGCTGCTTATGAGTGTAGGACTTGCCAAAAATTGTGTAATTTATTTAGTTAATTATTTAATTCCATGACCATTTCGACCACTAGCGGATCTTAGTGGCCATAGCTAATCATACTTCCCTACTTGTTTTTAATGTACCTAAAGTTAAGCAAACGAATACGACTAGTAGTTTTGACCGCCTCGTTGGTCGAGTGGCTAACATACACGCCTAACTACAGCGACCAACCGCAAGGCTCGGGTTCGATTCCCGACGGGGCCAGGCATTTGTGTAATGAACATTTAGATGTCTGCATTTCCGAGTCTGGGTGTTTATTAAACTATGTATTCATTAGTATAGTTGACTAACACCCATAACACGAGCATATAATTTGCTTACCTGGGGGTTAGATTCAATTTGTGTAACTCGTCCAGGGATGTCCAGGGGATGTATCTGTTTATTGATAGATTTTAATTTTGACAAAAAAAACAAACGGATTTCTCAGGAATAGTAAGAATAAACTAGATGTTGAAGTATTAATAAGTCCGTACAAGTGTGAAAATTAATCTTAACAAATTGATCTAAAACGAGCATAATATTTTTTTAATTGATGTGAATTCTTTCCACAAATGTCATTAAGCTCGTCAATAACTACTAAACGTTTAAAATTAAACAGTTTACTTAAAAGGGGAGGTAGGTTATGTTCTTTGTTATATTTTATAGTAATGCTGCCTCATCAATATATATGCACACGATGTTGGCAATTTTTACCTGACCTTGCTGCATTATAGTCGCCCTAAGATCGTGCTTTTTTTTAAATGGCTAATATGATGCTAACGGTTTATACAACTTCACCGGACTGTAGCAGAACGTGCTATACATCGTCCTGGTACTCAGACTTTTCCCAGAGATCGACTTTCCCCTGCATGGTGCTTTGCAAGTAACTAGTAAGCCACTAGACCACCCCGATAGCTGTTGATATTCACAGAAGATAATAACTCACCCTGATGCTGCTGCATCATGGTCGCCATGAGGTCATGCTGCAAATCATCCCGGTACTCTCGTTTCTCCCGGTGCTCGCCCTTCAGTTGCACGGTGTCATGCACATAGTTCGCAGGACCGCCGTATGTTATATTGCCAACGTTAACCGATGACGATGATGCCGATATGCTTTCATACTTGACTCCAGTGTTCACTATAATTAGGGATTTTTATTGAGTACCCATACACTAGTTACTTAGGACAAATTACAGTTTGTAAAGTTAAATGTTGATTATAGACTTTTAACTGATTTCCTAAAAAAAGAATAACCGTTCGTCTGCTATATTTTGTTATGTATATTAATAAATTGCTCCGTCATTTCTGAACCAATTTTTTTTTATTTGAAAGAGCGTACTTCCGAGGTGGCCTCATTAAAACCAAATATGGATCTGATTTTTGGAACGAAGTTCCTTATTCGCGTTGTGAAAGGAGGCTAGACGGAAAAAATCTTACGAAAAGTTGTCACGACACTTTTTGCTATAGTAAGGTATTGTAAGCTTTGCGGATTGCGCATGTTTGTTTTTATTTTTATTTTTTTTTTCATGTTTCTCTGTCTGTCTCTCTCTATTTGTTTTTTTTATATATTTTTATTTTTTTATTATTATTATTTTTTCTTTTTTATATATTTTTTTATTTTCTTTTTATTTATTTTTATTTTATTTATTTTTTCATGTTTCTCTGTCTGTCTCTCTCTATAAAAGAGATAGAGATAGAGATTACGAGAAATTGAAGGAGAGAGAGAGAACTTCGTTCCATCCGGGTGTCCCTTGACACCTCTCAACTTTTTTTTAATGATAATGCCTAATGGAAGGCAAACAAGCAGACGGATTTTTTGATGGTAAGAAATTCACGCCACCTAGAGACACCAAAGGTGGTAATAGTGCGTTGCCAACCTGAGGCCGGGATGTTAGGCCTAGAGCAAAAGTAAGTTTATCGGCTACGTTACAATTGAACCGGAACACGTCAACGGCAAGCATTGACGTTATGGCGGCAGGAATAGGTGAGGCGGTGGTACTAATCCGGATGAGTCGCTGCGAAACTCTACCACCTTCATTTTTGTATAACTAGACGACTTACTTATGAAATCGAAGTCTGTTTATTTGAGTTTTATAGTGTTTAATATAAATTATGTATATCCCAGAATTTTCCCCGTGTTGGTCCGGGCTCCTTTGTAGAATAGACCATCTGCCTTCCTGGCCAGGCAACTCGTAAAAGGCGAGCATAGGCTCACCATCACTAACACCGTGACATCTGACTAGGTGGTAGAGTTTAGTAGCGACTCGTCCGGATTGGTACCACCGCCTTACCTATTCCTGCCGCCATAGCGTCATGACGTGTTCCGGTTCGGAGGGTAAGGTAGCCGGTAAACTTACTTTTGCTCGAGGCCTAACATCCCAGCCTCAGGTTGGCAAGGCACCATTACCACCTTTGGTGTCTCTAGGTGGCGTGAATTTCTTAACATCAGGAAATCCATCTGCTTGTTTGCCTTCCAATACCATAAAAAAAAATATTGTGTGACGACTCTTCGTCAGGATTGGTACCTTATTTTGGTTAGCACCAGTGCTCGCAACTGTTGTTCCAGTACTGCTGGACGTATTATCATTTACCCATCGTATTTTAATTTCAATGATAAACTTTTTGGCTAACATTTTCAGAGTTAAGGACTTTGATATGTATGTTTCCCTAAAATGAAATTATAAATTAAGTATAAAAATTACATCTATGAGTAGGCAACGCAGAAATACCAGCTATGGTTTTTACTATTGTTTGTCCTCCAATGCAATGAAATATGTCCGATTCTTTTTGAAGTAAGCAATCCATATTATTACAACTACTTCGTTACAAGGATTAAATCGTAGCAAGGAACGGTCATCACCTAAGTGTTAGTGAAACAAAGTGTTAACTGATGTTATTATAATCTGATTACTTTAAAAGTGAGGCTACGAAATATGAATACATTCTTGTGCTGGATATCTAAGTATAATGACCCTAACTCGCCTGATAGAAAGAGCGGGTAGAACCCAAATAGAAGACACAGTAAGCTAGTAAAATCTCTAAGCTCTCTAATCTCTCTAGCTTTAATTACTTCCAGATCATAGGTAAGTAGGTACTACTCAGTGTTCTGGAAAACCAACTTTTGTAGAGAACTCCAGTCCCTTGCTATTCGAACAGTAACCAAGTTGTGGAATCTCTTTTTGTACCTATACTTAAACTAACAACATAATAAAGTGGAATCAGACAAGCACAAACAACTTTAATTTTCCACTATCAAATCAAACATAATTTACTTTTAAAGCTATAATGATGACAATATAAAATGCAAGTGCTTTTGGAATGTAATTGATAATGGATGTTTATGATGTATGTACGGTAGATAGGACTAAAAATTAATCTACCTTTAAATTAATTTATAATAAATTATGAAACTTATGTTCATAAATAAATAAAATGTTTATTAAAATGTAAATAAGGGCTGTGATTTAAATGTACATTTTATAGAAATATGTAACTTCTTAAAATTAACTAAATATTTGCACACCACAATGTGGTAGAATATGTTGTATTCTTAAATATCTTTATAACAACTTTTTAACACACATATTCCGCAAATAAATAATTTTCATTTCATTTCTTTTATGTATGTAAGAATATCTTAATTTGTCTGTCTCTATGTTTGATGAACTAATCTCCTAAGCAGCTGAATCGATTTTGATGGGCCAATGCTATAAGTTAGACTTATTTACATCGTTCTTAAATTTACTTGGAGTTGCGAAAAATCGTAAAACCGAGTAAATGTCCTATGAAGCTACTGGGATATAAAATGACTTACCAGTATGTATAGGAGCGAGGCCTGCGAGCGAAACCGTGCCCGGCTGAGCACTACTGACCACCACCACGCTTTCAGCCTGACGAAACTTTACGCCGTCGACGGTCACACCCCCAGCCGGAGCCACGGCGAACTGCACCCCGCTCCCCGACGCCTGGTATCGAGTCTCCTGCACCACACTCCCATTCCCACTGCCTTCGTATCCAAACTTGGCCGCGAACTGGTGTATCGTCGGCAGAGCCGCTGCGGTGGGTATGTGCCCCGTGAAAGGCGCGAAGTTCATCTGAAACCGCAACCATTTTCAAGGTAACCGGCCAATTACGCTTGCTGAACCACACTTCCATTGCTGCAATGCCACTGCAAAATTTCGCAGCGCACTGGTCAAAGTCGCCGCAGTTTGTTGCAGAGTCATTCTGCAGCGAAATTCTTATTCCCTATCTGAAAATTGTTCAAGGTAACGTGCACTCGCGACCAGGTAACAGCCACAAAAGGGTGCGTCCCCGTAGGGCGATCACTCAACCCCCGCCATTCTGCCTCACCCCAGTACCACGGTTCTAACACTTTATTTTTAACTGCTATCCCACACCATCGACTCAAAACTACGTCGCCTTTGCGACGTATGGTGTGGTAGGATGATTTTGAAGTGTGAAAGGGTAAAATTACCTTATTTCCTTAGGTTCGTTGAATTTTCATTTGGTTTTAATGGTAAGTTGTCCTAAAATAGGGTTGTAGATGTGCCGTGGGGTGCGCAGTTTGGGTGCGCGGTGGGATCGCGCATGCTCGAAGGATGGGTTTTCGCGGAATGGGGCACGGAGAATCGGCGAATGTACACGTGTTTCCTGAACTTGTTGAAGTCCCCACAAGCATGGGTATTGGGACCGCTATGAATGACATGGGATATCACCTTGTATTACAAGGGGATGGGGAATGTGGTTAGTCTCATTTATCCCCCGTAATTCTTCCCCATCCCATGAAATTTAGGTATTCACCATTACGAAGCAATCCCAACGCTTTAATTAATCAAATATGTCATGAATCTTACGTTCTAGTAAAATTTAATCTTCAAAACTAAAAGCTAAATGTAATGTTGATAAAAAATCGATTAATTTTGCCTCAAAAATGTTGAACCGAAGGAGGTTGTTTTTTTCACGACTTTAATTAAACGTTGTAAGTATAGCTTATTCTTTAAAATAATTGAAAAAACTAAGTAAATATTTCTAAATAATAATAACATATTTGAATACTAAACCAACTTAATAACAATCGCTTACAATTGCAACATTAGATTTTTTATTAAAAAGCTAGTTAAAACTTACATATTTAATTCTAGTTCTAATTTTGCATAACTAATAGTAATTAATTTTGTAATTAGTAAGTGGCAATTGAGGATTGAGTGTTCGTTTATTTTGTCATTGTTTTAAGTTAATTTTTTCAAAGGCTACATGGTGTGGGTGGGGAACAGGAGACGGCAGTCAACTGCCCCCTATACATTTGCAATTTTCACACGAAATTTTTTTTGCGTTATTTTACGCGAGTCGACTTTTTCGGTTTTTGTTTCTACTTTGTTTGTTATTGGTCAATGTGTAAACATATAATTACAGAACATCATCATGTTCTTTTCAATTGGAATATGTAAGAGCAGTAAAACTGCAAAAACCGACTCCAACTAGGTATTTCATTAGGTTCAATTTGATAATTGTTTTATCGAAAGATTTCGAGATGGTTCCATCGATTTTCTCAAAATCATATCATAGCCAGTATTCTGTATAGAAAGGGGCAGTATGGTTACTCTTGAGTATCGATTTCATTCAAATTGGAAATTTGAATCGGATTTGTCATTTTAGGTACTCTGAAACACAGTAATAACGGATGATTAACATTTAGTTACAACAAAATTCAATGAATTGGATAAAATCGTCTATTGTACATTATTAATTAAACTTTAATAATTCGCTAGTACTGTGTTCAAGAGTACCTAAAGTGACAAATCCGATTCCAATTTCCAATATTGCATTTATCGAGATTCAAGAGTAACGCTACAGACCTAAAAAATCCTAAACTGGGTTGTATTAATCATGGTTTCATCTTCTTTTGGACAAACTTCTTGTCCACGCTTAACATACATACTACAAAAGCACCAACAAAATCGGTTAACTATTGGCCGAGAATGTGGTAGAATATGTTGGTAGGTATAAACAAATATTTTTGTAACTCCGAACATATATTCAAGGAGTACCTAAATATTTCTTGAATTTATGTTTATTCATTTAATTTCGAGTAATTGTGTTAAAAACAGTCGAATTGCGAATTAGTTAATTTTATCACAGATGTCTTTGGGGTAGACAAGGCAACTGCACTCAATGTCATTGTATCTCCCGTTTAGCTTTGTAGGTGAATAGGTACTGTATTCTCTTTGGTGAATACTGTCTAACGACGATTGCACTTTAAAGTAGTCTGGAAAATCTTAACTTTAACTTACCACTTTTTTAATTCTCTCCCATAGTTGATTGCCGTTCATAACGTGGATTCATTGTTTTAAACCCGAAAAAAAAAACATCTGTACAATTCCACTTGAAAATCAAAAGAGTGTTATTGACGAATGGTATTCTACCATTTGTTTACCCAGGATGTTAGAAAAAGTTAGCGAAAGACGACCCAAATGGCGCATTCTAATAATAATACACAATGATAATGCTTCTTCAGACACGGCCAACAAAACAAAGTCATTTTTAGCTTCCGAAAAAGTACATCTCATCACTCATCCTGAGCATAGCACCCTGTGATTTCTGTATTTTCCTCAAAATCAAAGATTTGGTGAGAGGTTTTACTTTTACCAACTCCGAAGAGGCAGTGATAGCGTTCAATCAGCGCGTAGAAAAAATGCTTTCAGATCTGTGGTCCCCCTGTCTTAAAATATAGTTCGATCGCATGAAAAAATTTTTAAAATGTAAAGGGGATTATTTAAAAAAGCAATAAACATAATATTTTGGTGATAACATATTGTTTTTTTAAGTTACGCTAAACTTATAGTGTAACTTACGTATAATGAAAAAAAATTTAATACCACTTCGTCAAAATTTCATACCAATAGGTATGTTTTCCTGTTAAGGTTTGGTTGATTAGGTTTATGTCTATTAAAATACATTATTTAAAATTCGTCTAATGTAAACGGAGGGTAGGGTAGACTTGCATTATAGGCCTAACATCTCACGGCGTTCTTATAACGTCTGTGTTGTCTATAGGCCATGCTTATATTATCATGAGAACTGTGTACTTGTTCGTTGATTTCTCACAGAAAAATAACGAAATTTCTAATTTATTTCATTGACTTTAATGTAGCGTTTTTCGCTTCTTGAAATAAAGTTTACTTAATATTGTTTTAGAATATATACAATCATTTTTTTGTAAGAAAATTGAAATTACACATTTTTTGTTCAGCCAGTAGGGTTACTCTTGAATCTCGATGTCATGCAAATTAGAATCGTATGTCATTCTAATTTCTAGGTACTCTTGAACACAGTACTAGCGGATTGTTAACATTTAGTTACAAATACATTTAACGAACCCGATAAAACAAGTTATTATTTACTATTAACTAAATGTTAGTAATTCGCCAATATTGTATTCAAGAGTACCTAAAATGACATAGTCGATTCCAATTCCCAATTTATATAAACAAACAACTACAGAATTAATTACACATTTTCAATGCTATGATACCTATTTCCTAAATTATGACAACAGTAGATATAAGTGGGAGTAAACATTCCACGTATTACTCTCGTAGAAAAAAATACGTTAATTGAAAAAATAGAAGGGATGACCCAGTAGAAAAATGTATTCGTTTTTATGTTAAAATTAGGCCGTCATTTTTATTAGAAAATTGAAAATACACATTTTCGTTTCGTTTTTTGCCTGACACTGGAATCCATAAAGTATATTAACATATAGGTATGATTTCAACAAATCAAGTGCAACGCCGGATTTGTTTGTTTCACTTTAGATGGCATAACCGGTAGACTAGTATACCTGTAGGGTTACTCTCGAATATCGATTTCATGCAAATTGGAAATCTGAATCGGATTTGTCATTTTAGGTACTTTGGAACACAGTAATAACGGATGATCAACATTTAGTTACAACAAAATTCAATGAATCGGACAAAATCATCTATTGTTTACTATTAATTAAACTTTAAAAATTCGCCAGTATTGTGTTCAAGAGTACCATAGTACAAGTGACAGATCCCATTCCAATTTTGCACTTATCGAGATTCAAGAGTAACGCTACTGATCACTTCTGAGTCACACGTGACTCAAGTAATTTGTCAATGGATTCCATGATTTATTGTAATGCCATATTTAAGACAAGAACAAGCACAGCGAACGTGTACAAGGTTCTTATGATGGTAAAAGCATAGATTTAATGGGTAAAAGTGATTGTAATAACACTAATGACAGCTATTTGATGTACATTTCCATTTTGAGTTGTCAACTGAGATACATAATCAGCACCCAGATATCTTGCGGACGTCCAAACGTTCAAGTTCACGTCCGTGACTTACGTCCAATAGTTTGCAAGGCTCAGTGTACTTTTATTATCTAGATACCCTGGACATCGCGGCTGTTAGCCTCGTCCGTCAATATGTTTCCAGCTTAAGAGTTAACTGTTAGTCGACTTCTATATCAGGAAGACAATGTCAACCACTTGTAGATAATAAAAAAAAAACAACTTATAAATCAGCGACTTTAATCTCATTAATAAATTAAAGATTCGATATAAAAGTTACATCTAAAATCCAATACGGATTGCTTTCTAATTCATTATGCGTATCTCATCAGCCCTAAATGATGGAACTATCTAAATTGGTTAACATTCTAGGCAATTGTTAATTTTTGTATAAAAAAACATATGTTAAAACTTTCTTACAAAACGATCTAGGTACCTAAGTTCTTGTGATGATATTCTACATACAACTATAATGTACAACTTATTTACTATCAAAACATATACAATGGAGCACCTTAATGAGACGATAGACTGAGGTACAAATGTAAGCAGAAAGCGTTTCATGCAATGTTTACGATTAATTTTAAAAATCGTTATCAATGTTACTGGCCACCTAAGATTGAAATTTTGTTGCTTTAAAAACATATTTTTCTCTACATAATCTATGGCATTTTTAAGTAGCTAATGTGTTGCTAATCTTACGGATTTTACAACTTCACCAGACTTTAGTATGCTATTTAACAATCCGCTTCTTGTACCAACAGCCACAGACAGCTGCAAAGTACTTCAACAACATGAAAAAATATGTAAAATGAATTAAATTCTAGTCACCAAAAAAGAATAATTATTATTAAAAAATATTTTAATATTAAATAATTCACATATTACAAAAAAAATAGTCAAAGCTTTAAAGACCAATTTCATGAAAAATAATTTCACAATATTTTTTTTTCTCATTTTTTTATTACATTATCAGATACATACATTGCTAGCATTTGCAGCTAACTATTCGTAAAACTCTCCATGATTAAAAGCTAAGTACAAAAATATAATTCGAAAATATTTTACACTACATTAAAGCTGACGAATATGTTGTGTGGAGATTTGATTAAAACATATTTAAATACAATCCCAAACAATGACCATACGTTAGTAAAAGTTCTTGTCAAGCTTTTGGTCTTTGCAGGCTGCGGTTACAGCTTAGTCATAGTATGTTTGAGACAAAAATTAATAAGTTCTACTGCTTGTCCAATTTAGACTTTGGACTAATCAATAGTTCTATTTTTTATATTCACTGTATCAAATAAATTAGAGAAGCACAAAGAATTTAGTCAATATTAATTTGATACTCAACATAAAGAATTGTTACCTTAATCTTGTAATATTTTCCCCACATTTTAAATATAAGTATCAAACCTAAGCAGAATAATCGTTAATCGTAGCGTACGTTATTAATTTTGTTATATTTATATTGTATAACCGCGCCTGCTTGGACTTGGGTCAAACACCAAAACATCGTAAAAGCTTAACATCAAAACGTGACAATAAAATTCATCAATACTCGTAACACTGAGCGTTTTACTTATTAATGACTAAGAAAAATATTAATGACTATAGTACATTAACACGTACTACCGTCATACCGTTTTTTTGCATCTTAAATTTTATGCGTTACAGAAATGAAATTAGGTAAAATATGAACAATTCAAAATCTGCAATCGCACAATTTGTGTTTTGATATGATAGTAATATAAATGTAATCACTACCGGCCGCCCTCAGAAATGTAATTTACGGGCAATATTAATAACTTGTCAAAGATATTTTGAATTAACATAGCTCTGAGAGACCTTTCTGTCTTTATCTGTAGATAGGTTATTAATATTGGCAGTTACTCTTATCATTAATAACATTTAATGTAGCTTTAAGTAAAATTTTTCTATAGAAAATGTCGACGTCATTTTTGTAAAGGGACCACTTTATAAACAGATACAAGACAAAAGACATAGTTTGATGACAATTTTTAAATTTATTTGATTGCCTCGTAGGTTGAGAGGTTAACACAGACAGGCTTTTAGGTATGTGTATTTCTGGATCCGGATATTTATGATGTGTATTTTTGTGTATTAGTATTGTATGACACAAGCATACAATTTATATTTTTTGTTCATATTATATATTATTTATAGTCACATTCATTACCAAAATATAAATATTTCTAATACTATTAAAGTGATGATATGGTAAACTTGTAGATGTCGAATATTAAATTATAAATATTTGTTCTATTTTTACTTAGTTTAACACATATTAGCATTATAACTTAATTTCAACATGTTACAACAAAAAAAATTAAACGTTTGAAGGCGTGACTATATATAACGTAAGCATACGTATATATAACGACGGAATCAAAGAACGTTTTTGAATTTAAATAAAAAAATCTCAATACAATAAATTGTACTTTTAGCACTTGGGACATTGTACTTATACTTACGAAGGGCATCATGACCAAATATAGTGTTTATGGTCTGATTTTAGTGCACTAAGTGAAGTGAACATCATTTTAATTTTTTTTTTCATTATCATTTTAATATTTTTTACGTTCTTGGGTTACATATTTATGTCTTGAGAGATTTAACCCTGTATCAGACGCATACTCAGAATTAAACAATTGAACCCATTATTAAATGTAACCCTGGAACTTGCAAACGGCCCTTAGTGTAGTAACAAAGCAACATACATCACATCACCTATTTGAAAAAAGATATTCCTGATATGAATATGTATAAAATAAATAAGTACAAGATAACATTACATTATCAAAGGGAAAATAAAATTTTGCCATTCCTATTGGTATAGAAGTTTGTAAATATTTGACTTACAACAAAGATTTCGTCAGGCACTTCAAGAAAAGAGTGTACTTATTTCTTAAATTGCAAATGTCTACGGGCGGTGATGAACACTTATATCACTATACCAAATTGCTTATTTTAAAAAGCTGTGGCGCCTGAACGTTATTTGTCATACATTTACACAAAAACAAAATAACTGTTTAGATATATTTGACCGCCTCCTTGGTCGAGTGGCTAGCGTACACGCCAAACTACACCAACTAACCGCTAGACTCGGGTTCGATTCGGACATTGTGATGAACATTTAGATATCTGCATTTCCGGGTCTGGGTGTTTATTAAATTTATTTTAGTATCTATTTAAGTATTTCTATGTATTAGAATCGTTGACTAACATCCATAACACGAGCATATAATTTGCTTATTTGGGGTTAGATTCAATTGGTGTAACTTGTCCAGAGATATTTATTTATTTATTTACTTGTGTAGAGTATCCAAATAACGAAATTCGTAATTCCACTTACAATAATACAACTATATTTGATATGAATGATATTTAGCACGCCATTTGACAATATCAAACACATATTATTCTTTTCTACTGACGAAGTCGCTATCGATCGAGATCTCACCTCTGATTTTTACATTATCCCTAAAAATACCATGACCATGAACGTCTTAGAGATTCTTGTCCATGATTCTTTTCGATTGTTAAAGAGAGCGCGCGATATGTTTCGTCTCATTCTTGCACAACTGTCAAAATGATATTGCCCGTTTGTTGTCACTAGCTTGCCGGTTTCTCCGTTTTTATTAGTATCTGCAAAACAAAGTAAAATTTTAGTGACTCTATTGATAGATATTTTGACGTTACAACATCTTATAATTGGATGGAGTCAGCTGCACGCACCAAAAAACATTACTCATGCGGCGTTATCTCGCTCTGAGGCGTTCCATTTATGGCTTGAAGTGCAAGCGAGAGCGTGGTGGTGGTGGTTGACGCACTCTCCATCGAGCGTCCCATCGCTGCCGGAGTACCCCAGGGTAGCTGCCTGTCTCCTGCGCTTTATTCGCAGTACACCGATGACAACCCCGTGGGGGTGGGCTGCGCGCTGGCATTGTATGCCGACGATGCGGCCTACCTCTCCGTGTCGATGTCACCGAGACACGCGGCCGGCAAGGCTCAGGCCAGTCTGGATCTACTTCCAGACTGGCTCGGGAAATGGCGGCTGACGGTAAATGTGAATAAGACGCAGGCCCTAACATCTTGGCGAAGCAAAGGCCTACCACTGCTCAAACTCGGCGGTCAAGAGATAAAGTGGTCCCGTAAGGTTAAATACCTCGGGGTCACTATAGACACCGGACTGACTCTAAGAGCCCACGTTAAGAAGACGATCGGGAAAGCGGGCGCGGCGATGTCTGCATTGCGCCCTGTGCTCTCCTCGCGACTCCCTCTGAAGACGAAGCTGGGGTTGTACAAGACGTACGTCAGATCCATACTGACGTACGCCTCCCCAGCTTGGTACAACGTCATCTCCACCACCCAACGGAAGAACCTGCAGTGCTTCCAGAATGCCTGCATCAGGAAGCTCACCGACGCTCCTAGATATGTGAGGAACAGCGTCATACAGAGGGACTTGCGAATGGAGAGCATAGAGGCCTTCATTAACCAACTCAGAAACACCATGTTCGAGCGCGCCGAACAATCGGCGCACTCGCACATTTCAGACATCGCCTCCTGGCACGCGCGTCCCCCGAACGCGAACACCGCTCTTACTAAGTCGTCACCCACGTTCGCTGATCGCTCCTGCTGGGCTTCCCCCCACCTGGTAGGGCTGATCGCACGGGGTGACGTGAAGAACTAGGGCGGTGCAAGGGCCCTCCCCTCCCCAAACCACCCGACTTGACCAAAGGAAGAAATTCCAAACCAAACGACCTGGCTGTCGTAACAGCCAGCGGCATAAACCAAGGCAGAGGGGCTAACGCCCCGGCACCTTTTCCCTGCCTCCTTACGGGGGCAAGGCGACAGTTACGAGTCCGAGAGCGCGGAACGAGCGACAAAGAGGCACAATCGGCCTCCGTTCTAATCCGACTTTAAATACAACTGCTTTTTAAACATGTTTTGTTGCGTTGGTTCATCATTTGTATAAGTGCTGCACGGCACATACCGGGTGGTGTCACGAGTTTTGCGCGTGTTGTGCGAGCAGCGCGTCGAGCTGTGTGTCGATGGTTTGCGGGCGGCGTTGCTGTTGCTGCTGCTGCTGCTGTTGTTGTTGTTGTTGTTGTTGCTGCTGCTGTTGTTGCTGTTGCGCGGCTGCCAGTGACGTCACTACATGCTGAGGGACCGTGATATGTACCGGCACTTGAACACCCGCGGACGCTGGTACCTGTACAGTACACAGAAATATTTTACTGTTCGATATCTATATATTAATACATAATGCCAAAACTTTGGACACATTTTTACAAAAACTGCGCGGACGCAGGAGCATAAAATTTGGCACACATATAGTTTATGTGTAGAAGAAGTGCAAAACGCTAATATTTTTCAATAATATTGATTATAAAGTACATTAAATCAATAAATAAAACATTACCCACACTACCATGCATTTGACACAAACAAATATTTGATGATAACGATAAAAGATCACAGATGGCGCACTAAAAAGTTTTGAAACAAATTAGTTAGTCTTGAGAAATGAAGATAGCATTCTTATCAACAAGATATTAAAATGTATGATTTCGACCAATGGGCGACCACTGGTCAACAATAATTCGTCCTGATAATGATTTGTCGTGACGAGGGCAATATTATAATCTATTACAAGGTATCCCGGGAAAACAATCGTTTCAAAGTATGAACACTTCTTTTCACTTGTAGAACCTAACATGACTATAAATTATTTTTTCGATTATGGAGTTAGGGCAATGAAAGTTGCCACTAAGGCTAAGTAACACGCGGAATTCTCGCATGAAGCCTAAGGCGGTATTACCGTTTGTTGTTTTATTTTTAAGTTCTGCTTCGGACAAGCTTCGAAAATTAGTTAGGGTAGCGTTCGAGTAGCAGGAGAACGTTAGGGTATCAGTTCATAATAACTCTTCCGCTTACGGATGAAAAGATACGAGTAAATCCAAGTAGGTACTCGATACTTTTCTCCGATAACAAGTACATTTTAGTATCAATACTTTGAAATAAATTTGAAGTATCGAGTATTGGTTAAAAGTAGTCATATCAGTAAATTTTATGGTTTACGGGAATTAAAATAATGGATGTTTACCTTGTAACATTAATAAAAAACGTTTATCGTAAATTAAAGTTTCTGAACGCATCCTAGGCATGTATGTAGTTAGCAGCCTTGGCAGTTGACAAGCTTGTTTGTCTATGCCTGTGGTCTATGCCCGAGACAAGTTTAACCTGAAGACATTTACAAATATAATCAACATTTGTAAATGAAAAAATTCTTGAGTCACGAAAACAGACTTTTTTCATAAACTATTTTTAAGGTGACCGGTTACCGGCGACACTCACGGTCGGGAGTAACTCAAAAATTATTATTTTATGTTAGAATATTATTAGTACTTTTCAATAAAGAATTCCAATACTTGTTACGATTTTCATTCAAAATTTTTAAAAAACTATACGATACTCGTAAGTATTGATACTTTGTGATCGATGGTTAGCATCGATACCCCAGTGGTATCGTTTCATGCCTACTTCCGCTGCCATGTGGTGAAAACTTAACTCGAGGGTTTAAGGTAGGAACAAATGTGCGGAGTACTGACGTGTATGGTAATCTCGGGCATGATGGTGTTAGCTGCGGAGGCGTGTGGCGGCGGAGGGTCGGCGTTGGCCTCGCCCCGCGCCCGCTTGCTCTCGTGCGACCTCGTGTGCTTGCGGAGGTGGTCTTTCCGGTAGAACCCTGGACACAACAACATAAAGTATTGGAAGATTTAGCCGAGGTATTTTTTGAAGTCATAAATATCTATCGTTTATAGCGACTTACTAGGTGATAGAGTTCATATTCTCTGCCGTCAGAATATCAGTGCTCGCCACTGTCACGTCGCGGTCTGACAGATTTACTAATGCTAGAGGTTTACGATTTCTTGGGTTGGTAACACGCCATTAACGCCATTAGTGTCTGTAGATAACTATACTACTATTTTTTACAAACGAGTACAAAAAATTGTTCTGTATTGCTATTGGTCCAAGTAATCAACATATAGTTAGTTCATTTCAATAAATCAAAGCGCTTGGTGCTTATTGTCGAATTATAAATGCGCGTCCTGATTGGTAAATGAACTTGCTACTCGTTTGTTAAAATAAATCTTAATATATATAAATTACGTGTCACGTTGTTTGTCCGCGATGGACTCCTAAACTACATAACCGATTTCAGTCAAATTTGCACACCGGGTGCAGTTTGATCCGACTTGTAAGATAGGATAGCTTACATCTCAATTTATGATTAAAAAAATACCATCCGAGCAAAGCTAGTAAACTATAATTCTTACCATTACCATTTTCATTAAATAAGAAAATGACATGGTGTTAATCACATTGTTGCTAACTACATAGCATGTCAAACCGTCACCATGAAGAAATTAACGAGCGTGGACACTGACAGTGAAAACTGGCCCAGTGGAGGTTACCTTTCCCGCACTCGAGACAGAGCTCGGTCTTGACCCCCGAGTGTATGACGGTGTGGAGGTTGAGGTGCTCGCGCCGCTTGAACCCCTTCCCGCAGGCGCCGCAGACGTACGGCCGCTCGGGGTTGTGGCCCAGCTTGTGTCGCTCCAGGTGCTCCTTGCGCTTCAGTCTGGTTAACATTATGTTCAAATTGACATTACTGTTTTTTCCCTTTTTGGGACCGAGTAATATATTTAGGCGGTACTGCCTCGTCTTTTATTTAGAATTCACTTCGTCTGTTTCATATCTATATATTTATACATAATGCAAAAACTTTGGACCCCTTTTTACGAAAATTGCGCTGACGGAGGAGCATAAAATTTGGCACATTTAGGAAAAGTGTAGAACGCTAATATTTTTCAATAATAATGCTTATAAAGAACATTAAATCAATAAAAAAAAACATTACCTACATTACCATGCATTTGACACACACAAACAAATATATTGATGTTAACGATAAAAGATCACAGATGGCGCACTAACTATTCAGGAAACAAAATAGTTGGTCTTGAGAAATGAAGATGGCGTTCTTATCAACAAGAAATTAAAATTTGGATAAAATGGTTAAAATGGTCGGATTTCGACCAACAGGCGACCACTAGTACGCTATAAATATGCTCCATAGTTGTTCAGGCGTGTGTTGAACTTAAATGAATTATGAAATAGGGCTCTTGCTGATGTAGACTTTTTTATTATTGACTATGTGCCCAGTTGGCAATATGCTACTAGCCTATCACATTGTGGGATTTACGGCCGCACTCACAGGCGTCAATAATTAACGTTTACCCTTTAATTAACAATTTCTAAGGTTCCTTTGTCCCCGTGTTGATCCGGGATATTTTGTAGAATAGACCATCTGCTATTCTGCCAGGCAGCTCATAAAAGGCAAGCTTAGGCTTACAACCACCGTGACATCTGGCTAGGTGGTCGAGATTCGCATTGACTCGCCAGGATTGGTACCACCTTACCTATTGCTAGCACCATAACGTCAGTTCTTGCCGTTGACATGTTCCGGATCAGAGGATAAGGTAGCCGGTAACTTAACTTTTGTTCGGGGCCCAATATCCCGGTCTTAGATTGGCAACGTATCATTACCACATTTAGTGTCTCTAGGCGACGTGAATTTCTTACCATCAGGAAATCCGTCTGCTTGTATGCCTTCCAATACATATCATAAAACAGTGTAAACTATCAACAAGTATCTACACGCTCATATCCCCGAAGGGCTAAACTGAGGCACAACCAGGGTACCCACAATGTGATAGGTGGCAAGCCGATCGCCAACCAGGCACATATCCAATCCCGTGATTTATAATAGAAAATTGAAAACATACATTTTTTTAATTTTTTTTATTGCCCTACCCAGGGACAACTTAATGACTGATTAAAAAGATAGTTCAGTAAGTAAGTATCGTCACGCCCATAGCCCCGAAGTAGTAGGCAGAGGCACAACTAGGGCACCCATGACTAACCGAAAACGTTAAGTCCCACAATGTGTTAGGTGGCAAGCCTATCGCCATCCGTTTTTTGTAAATTAGAAAATTGGAAAACCCAATTTTCTTTTTGTTGTCATCGAACCTGGGAGCTCATGAAGTCAAGTCCGACAACTGAACCGCTAGACCACAGAGGCGATTTGATAAAAGATAGTTGACATGTGAATGTGACTTTCAGTGCTTTCGCCTAGTCGTGGGTGCCCCGTAGTTCCTCTGCCTACCAGTACTTCATTTTTATGAATGTATTTTCACCCTCAAAGATACTTTTTGAAAATTATATATATTATGTAGCAACCAGAACATGTACAATAGATAAAATACTATCAAATGTCTGTGGCAATAGACTTACACTTGGCGAAACCAAAAACCTCGCAGAATAAAGAGTAGAAACTAAGATCCTGGGTTCCCAAATATAAAAAAGTAATCGTGACTAAAGCTAGGACAGTGCTGATGTATTAAGAGTAGGAGAAGGAAATGAGTTCCTTACCCGGCTCCACAGATGCCACATATAAACCTCCTTTCAATCTTGTGCACAGACAGATGCAGTTCTAGCTCCTCCTTCTCTGGGAAAGCCATCTCGCACTCTGGACAGCAGAACAGCGTAGAGCCGTCTGGTCCATTGGTCATCACAATTGAGCCAGGCCGTGGCCTACTTGGCTTTGGGGGTTTCTTCCTGTACTTTTTCTTCTTTTTGTTCTGACTTGCTTTATCTGCAGAAAAGTATAGGTTTATTGTCTGAAATCCTCTCTGGTAGAGTGATATTATATAGAATACTAGCTGACGCAGAAAACTTCGTATCACTTTACATTAATGCTTCGACAGTAGCGCAGTCTGTCAGATCCAATGTGAAACATTCCAAAATCAACAATTACTTATTATTAAAAAAAAGAACTAAAAAAGCATTACCCAGGAGACCAAATTGTGAATCTAAACAATTCTCGAATTCCCTTGAACACACACAAAAAGGTTTCATCAACATTGGTCCAGTCATTTAGAAGTGACAAACACATGATCACAAGAATTATATATATAAATTATAAAGATTAGATATATCATACGAAATATTTTCTTAATTTAAGTTTTTGACCTGAACTGAATTCTACACATTAAAAACTTTAATAGATAACAATAATAAAAAATAGGATATGGACCTTTCATTACAAAATCTTATATTTTTTATATATTTTAGGTGATTTGGAAGAGTTTTATGCTCAATTGTCATCTAACTTCATATTGGATGTTACGGATACTTGCTATCTTTTGTCAGCTTAGTCGGTAAATGCCTAATTCTTAAAATGGCCAACAACTTATAAATAGACTGGTGTGCTAAATGCCTAGTTCTAAAAAGACCTATTTCTTAAAAGGACCAATTCCCAAAAGGACCATTTCTTAAAAGGACCAACTCTTAAAAAGACCAATTCTGGAAAGGTCTAACTTTTTTCCAATTGAGTAAGATTTTATAAATTTTGCAGGATATTGCAAATAAGTTTAAAAAATCCTATACCTTTTCTTTAAATACCAGGTAATTCGTCTTCAGCTAGATTTAAATCCACGACCTTCTGAGTTTTAAGAGGACACATATATTTTGTTATAAACGCGGCCAGATATAGTTGTGGCCGCGTTCTGATCCGGTGGCAGTTTTTAGTATTATATAGAAACACGTCACACGTGCCTCCCGTAGGATGACTGTTACTAAAAATATTTTCTATTCTATTCTGTGACGCTGTGTCAGCAAACAAATATATAATGTACGAGATAAAAACTCTATACTAATATTATAAACACTTAAATAAATCTATCTATATGTCTCTCGTATTTCACCTTCGGCAAAGGCATTTCTAATGATTCTTCTAATCAACAATACAAACTAGAAGTTACTAACCTTCTTCCGATTCTAAGGCACCAGTTGCAGCAGCTAACTTACTACCATCTACTTCTATTTCAATCTCCATTTGATTATTCTTTTTAGTATCCGTTGAATTCAACCGCAGGAACTGTTGTAGAGACACCGGTAATTGTTGTGTTTGCTAAAAAAATTACAAAAACATTTTTAACAGATGAAAGAAAATTATTTCTTACCTCGTGCAACAAAATTAGTCATTCTTTCGTGGACCAATGTATACACTTTTACAATATACTTCCCGATTTTATGAAAGAACTGCCAATAAATATATTTAAAAAATGTGTCCAAAGAGAAATTGTATAAAAAAATTACTATACCGTTGCTGAATATCTGTCAGATAAGAAATGATAGGTGATGTAACACTAATAAATTTGCATAGAATAAGGGAAAAAAGACAGCCCGCTGAGTTTTTTGCCAGATCTTCTCAGTGTGTGGCCGCATTCCGATCGTTGGTGGTTTTAGTATTATGTAGACTCGTCACAAATGCCTCTTGTAAGGTGAATGTGAATAAAAATATATTCTATTCTATTCTAAAACATTTAAAATTTACTGTATAAAATATTACACTAAAAAGAAGTTAATGCCAGACGCATTGTATATCTATCAACAGAAAATTCGACATCAAAGACACTATGCAGACAGGCTAATTATTGTTTATTTTGCAATATTATTAAAAGGTTACACTGACCTGTGGAGGTAATGTATTCAGGTACTTGACGAGATCCTGTTGGGAATTCCCAAGTTGCCACGGTATAGTTTCGCCTGTCTCCGTGCCTTGTGAGCTTTCCTGAAAACAAAATAAATATAATTTGCGGGGGCAATGGGCACAGACAGAAAATTGGTTATTGAATAGTGTTCAAGGCCATATCCGCATGGAGCCCGCGGTGCATGAGGCGCGGAGCGCGGAAGGGAGAGAAACAAATAGCTACTGGCCAATCTGCTTATAGCTATTTATTTTAAATGCTTGTGGTCGCGCGTTGGTCGAAATTCGACAATAATAAATTTTAATATCTTGTTGATAAGAACGCCATCTGAGTTTTGGCGCCATCGAGAGAAAAGATGGTCGAAGTTTTTTCATAATTATTGAATTTCGTGTTGATATTGAGTGAAATTAGTCAATTTTGGTGGCATTTTGTACAATTTTGTTCAGTGAAAGTGCACAAATGAAATAATTATGAAGAAATTAGCATATCGTGTATTTCCTCGTTGCCACCAAATCTCATTACATGAGCTTGAGTAAACAGGCCACTGCTTTACCCAAGAGCCTGACATGACTTCCTAACGACTTATGACTGATGACTAATTAAAATTAATTGAAATGGATATAAAATTTGATGCAAATTTCTACTTGACTAATGGTTAAATACTAACGTGAAGGCCAAAACCTAAAGAAAGAAAAATAACGCCATCTTCATTTCTCAAGACCAACTACTTTGTTTCTGTTCTTTCTGTACTTTGTTACTGACTGTATGGTGCGCCATCTGTGATCTTTTATCGTTATCATCAATACATTTGTTTGTGTGTGTCAAATGCATGGTAGTTTGGGTAATGTTTTATTTACTGATTTAATGTACTTTATAAGCATTATTATTAAAAAATATTAGCGTTCTGCACTTCTCCTACACATAAGCTATAAGTGAGCCAAATTTTTTGCTCCTGCGTCCGCGCAATTTTCGTAAAAAGGGGTGCAAAATTTTGGTATCACGTATTAATATATAGATAAGTAATCAACAAGGCAAGAAATCGAGTATTTACAACTCCATATGAACTATCTATCGGTGTGGTGTGGTCACTTGGGTGAATAAACTACCCTTAATTTCTTGAACCATGCTGATGGGCCGTCCAAATATTTTTTGAAGTGAAAACTTCTTTAGCGGTATTGCGCACTTTTTTGGAATGGATAAAAACTTCTAAACTCACGTCAGGACACGTGACCTGATCGAAAATTTGTAAGACGGCGCAAGGCACTTGCGCAAATGTTCGTGTTGTCATGTTAGTGTACGATAAGTCGTTTTTTTTGAACTGGCCAAATGTCAAATTAATTACTGAAATAATGTAATGTAGTGTAGTGTGTGTAGAATTTTGTCCTTGCTTAGTTAACTTTGCTACAACGAAATTGTAGTTCACCACATGGCTGTTCTTTTGCAAAGATATAATAGCTTCGATTTGTATGAACCATAATCGTGGGCCATCTTTACAAAATTCTGGTATTCTTGAAGTTACCGAAACTGTTGCGATGCCCATAGTGTCTGTGGGTCCAGTTGCTTGCCTCAACTTTTGACAAGACATTGTTGGTAGAGCCATCTTCGTATTTCATTTGATTGTGGCAGCGGTCCAATTGTAGGTGGTTACCACTTGTAAGAGCTCGTAAGGTCTTATTTCCAAGATCAGGTTTTTTTGGCGGTGGTAATAAATTGTAGTTTCACCTTCTTATTAATAAACATAGACTAAAGTACTCCAAGGTTTAAGTTACACATTTTTTGCAAGGCTACCGGCTACCCTACCTTCTGGACCGGAACATGACATTGTAATTGCAATTGAGTGCATAGCAGTGTAATATAAACTACTGTTCCGCCGAACTTCGTCCAACCCACTCATTATATATGGGATAAATTAAAATATTGTTATTCCTACTTTCCTCGTAGTCAATCAGAATAAAAAGTATCCTATGTCCAACTCCTAGTTCAAAACTACCTTTTCATAAATTTTCAGCCAAAGTTACATCAGTTCTTGAGTTATAGCGTAACTAACACAATTTTCTTTTGTATACATAGATAATACCAGTTTAATCTTTAAAAGTATTTTGGTTTATGTTTATTAATGAGATGGCCAAGGACTATTGACTTCGATAGGCTGATGGTGATAATAAACAAGTTTATCAATATACTAGAGGTCGCCTAAATGCTTAACATATGTAGAATTATAGACTGTAAATGCACTCTTATTAACAAACATAGACTAAAGTAAGAGTAAAGTCAGGTTGTTATTATAGTCTGCATCAGAGTGTCATAAAGATTACCAGGTTTAACCTAGGAGTACTTTAGTCCATATTTATTAAAAAGATGGTTACCGCAGACATCATAAATTTAACAAAAATTAAAAAACCTACCAACTATTCTCCGATTTATACACCTATACAGTGTACACTAATATTGTATTGTGACATAACATCATGGAATAAAATAAAATTGATTGGAATAATAATTATTATCGGAATTAAATGAGTCTAACCAAAAGTTGTACAATGTTTTTTAATCAAACTATGCCTGAAGCTGTAGAAAAAAATGACTTACATCCGCATTATCATCACATTCTTCCTTAACGATGATGTCCGTGAGGTTAGGGTTTTGACTGTTCATTATTTCCAACATGCTTGGATTATGGTTGTTGGTTGATGTGTTGTTATTCAGAATCTTCGTACTGTCCGGACTGTTGATCACTATTTGTTGATTGGGTGTTATAAATACCTGGGAACAAAGAAAATGTTAATGATTCAATATTTTTTACATAGTAATTTAAAAAAGTATCTTCTTCACGCCCATATCCCCGAAGAGGTAGGCAGAGGTACAACCAAGGCACCCACGACTAGCCGAAGATACTAAGTCCCACAATGTGATAGGTGGCAAGCCTATCGCCAACCGGGCAGATTTCCAATCCTGACTAACATTTTTTTTATGAGAAAATTAGAAAAATCCAATTTTCTTTTTGTTGGCCGACCCGGGATTCGAACCCGGGACCTCATGCAGTCAAGTCCAACACCCGGACCGCTAGACCACAGAGGCGATATAATAATTTAACTAAAAAATATAAAATTCGGATGCTTCTAAAAGACTTCAAAACTCTAAATGTTTAAAAAATTTGTTCACGAGATGAACATGGATATCTGTATTTCTAGTGTTTCATATGATTATTTAAATTTTAATATCTACTTATACTCAATAATCAAACACAAAAAGCTTATTTTGAGGTTGGTTAAATTCATATTATCAATACCAATAATAAAGAGGAAAGATTTGATTGTTTCTTTGTATTTAATAGGCTCCGATACTTTTGGGCCAATTTGAAAAACTCTTTTTTCAATAGAAGTCCACATTACCTGATGCCTATGCCTATGTTAGGCTACTTTTTACCGAGGTAAAATGCTTCATTCATACGGAACAACAGGTAGTACGAATAATAATAAATAACAATAATAATAAATATCCCTGGACAACTCACACAAATTGAATCTAACCCCTAAGTAAGCAAATCATATGGTTGCGTTACGGGTGTTAGTCAACGATACTTATACATAGAAATACTTAAATAGATACCAGAATAAATTTAATAAACACCCAGACCCGGCAATGCAGACATCTAAATGTTCATCACACAAATGTCTGCCCCGTCGGGAATCGTACTCGAACCTCGCGGTTGGTCGTTGTAGTTAGGCGTGTACGCTAGACACTCAACCAACGAGGCGGTCAAAATAACCCTAACGTAGTGAGATAGGTGGCGCTGCTGTCGGTATGTTTACTGCTAAACGGTTTGAAATTTTCTATGAGTACTTCCCTATTTTCCACGACACGAGTGTAATATAGGTACCGGTTGGCGATAGGCTTGCCACCTATCACATTGTGGGACTTAGTATCTTCGGCTAGTCGTGGGTGCCCTGGTTGTGCCTCTGCCTATCTCTTCGGGGATATGGTCGTGAAGATACGACTGTAATATGCACCTACCTAATCTGTTTTTCTACATATAAATAAAAATGAATCACCATAATCTATGTACGGTATAACAACACAAAATTTTTTTGAATGGGTAGGTACACCAATTGTAAAGAGAAAGGATTTGATTGTTTGTGTTGAATAGGCTCCTAAACTACTGGACTGATTTGAATAATTCGTTTACCCTAACAAGCCAACACTGAACATATGCTAAATTATTTCTAAAAAAATGGAAATTTTCCACCCGTGCGAAGCCGGGCTGCAAATTATTATTAAAACACTATAGCATGTCACCTTGATAGTAATTTTTGGCTTTTTGAATTTAAGGAAATTAAACGAATATATATACGAACATTAAAGTCTGAATAAACTCAAAAGTCCACATCTAATGAAGGAAAAAATGTGAAAAAAGTCATAGGGAAGCTCTAGTATTTAAAATTATCATACCTGATGCTGTACTTGTTCTTTGTTCTCCTGCTGTTGTGCAAGTTGCATATCCTGTGGCACTGCTGTCAATAATTGTAAACCTAAACACAAACAGAGGTTATGTTTATTTTTATTGTTTACTACGGAAAAGTGTGGGCGCAACATCGATTATCCTGTCTTAATTATGAATACAGAATTCAAGAATTAATTCACCGAAAAATTTTAATAAATTTTGTTAAGTTTTAGTTAATTTTATTTTGTCTTGTTCAATAAACGAAAGCTTTGAAAAAAATCGTTAAACAATTGTTTTCGCTTCAAGTGAAAACCACTATTGCGTTTATTTTATGATATTGGAAAGCAAAATTCACACCGCCTAGATACACCAAAGGTGGTAATGGTGCGTTGCCAACCTGAGGCCGGGATGTTAGGCCTCGAGCTAAAGTAAGTTTACCGGCTACCTTCGGAACACGTCATGACGTTATGGCGGCAGGAATAGGTAAGGTGGTGGTACCAATCCCGGTGAGTCGCTGCAAAACCCTACCACCTAGTCAGATGTTACGGTGTTAGTGACGGTAAGCCTATGCTCGCCTTTTACGAGCTGCCTGGGTGAAAAACAGATAGTCGATTCTGCAAAGAAGCCCGGACCAACATGGGTAATAAGGTTTAGGTTTTTTGGATGGCTATTTAGCTTGAAATCTAAATTGTGTCACTTGTATTAGTCAATTTTGAGCTAATTTATGTTCGATAGCAATGGAGATGGTTTTAGTGCTAATAAACCCGAGGGCCTACTTTGTAACAAAGTATTGATTTGGAAAACGCGACTGAAATTTCTTGGACAGATGGTTTAGTGATTACTATTGAATGTTAAAATGAAGTGGATTTATTTATCCTCAGGCCCTGATGATGCTATAAAAAAATAAGTGTATTATGAAAAAGTTCAAATTTTATTTGATAAACATATTTTCAATGGATTTCCACCAACTGCCAATGATAATGAGTATAAATTCAATAATAAAACTAACCTTCAGGCAATGTGTTTCCTAGCAACATCCCATCGTTAGCTTCGGGTGAATATGCAACTGTCAGTACAGCTCCACCTGAAACAAAATTTCCTAATGCAACACAAATATTGGTAATCAACAGAAATAAAAATTTGTAGTTGTTATGTACCACTGCCATTTTTGATGTCTATAGGCGACGTATATACCTATCTTGCAATCACAAAATTCGTCAGCTGATATTTATAATTATAAAAAATAAGACATCAAAACTATTCTCATTTTTTTCTACAACCTTATACATGAACTCATATAATTACATAAGAATTTTTTGAATTTTAAATAATATTGTTATAAAATTATTAAGACTAATGGTCGCCCATTGGTCAAATATGGACCATAAGTTGATAAGAATGCCATCTTCATTTCTTAAGACTTTCCTGAATAGTTACTGCGCCATCTGTGATCTTTTATCGTCAACGTCAATATATTTGTTTATGTGTGTCAAATGCATGGTAGTGTGGGTAATGTTTTATTTATTGATTTAATGTACTTTATAAGCATTATTATTGAAAAATTTTAGCGTTCTGCACTTCTACACATAAATTTTATGCCCCTGCGTCTGTGCAGTTTTCGTAAAAAGGGCTCCAAATTTTTGGCATCACGTATACAGATTTGTTGTTTGTCCTTTTAAATGTTAATAGATGTCTCTGAGTGCAGCCTCTAACATGTGCGGGTTTGTCTTTACTTGATGTTGCCATTTTGTGACCCTTGTCTACCAAAAGGTTGCTACTAGACACAGTTGTTAAACAATGTTTCGTTCAAAGTCATTTATACATAAGGCCATACCATCCCATTTCCAAGACATTCCTATTACCATCAGGATAGCATAAAAATAATATTTAACTTATTTATACATACATTGTAATTCTTACCTTG
>NJDC01000277.1:88002-103188 GCA_002245475.1 Calephelis virginiensis | reverse complement strand
TCTTACTCTCACAGAGGATTTCTTAGTGAACCCCTAAGGGGTCCATGTGACGACCTGGTTTCCACAATACAGAAAGGGAACTATTGACAAGTGATGCTTATTATTTATTTGTTATCTTCAACAGGGGTGTAAAATTCTGAAAGTGGTTTGTTCCTATCAAAAGTTTAGGAACATTTAGATGAGATTGGCGTACAGCACATCAAGGCGAATTGTCCTATTTTACAGTTTTATTTTATAAAAATACTAGCTGACAGGGCCGACATCGTTCTGCTTTTTTTTAATATGATTTTAGTAAAAAAATTTGGGATGAGTCACCTTTGTCACTTAGGGACATGAAAAATAGATGTTGGTTGAATCTCAGACCTACTCAAAATCCTTACAAAATTTCATGAGAATTAGTCAAGCCGTTTCAGAGGAGTATGGGAATGAACATTGTGACACTAGAATTTTATATATAAGATTATTAATTGAACAAAAAAATAACTCATACATAAATAGTTATTGCATAATATTTTATTCATGTTTCATTAAATTGTTGTATGTTCTAATGTTTTAAAATCATATTCATCATGCCTATGACATATTATGTTATCATGTTAAGGGTGAAAGGATATCTATTTTAAACTATTAATTTGACTACTTTGTGGATATCCAGATGATAAGAAATACACAATACCTATTGGCAAACAAGTTATAAATGTTATGTTGCCAACCTGAAAGTTGGACGGTAAGCACAAGTACAATCAGGCCACCCACAGTTAGCTGAGGTACTAATTAGCCCCACAATGTGTCAGGTAGCAAATCTTTTCCCACCGGGCACTTAACAAATTCAGCCAACTTTGTTTTATTTGAAAATTGAAAAACCACATTTTGTGTTGCCCAACCTGGGATATCGAACCACAGATCTCAAGTAGTCAACTCCAACACTGAACCACAGTGCCATTCAATCAAATACGGTATTAATTCAAATTTCTTCTAATGTCTTAAAACTATACTTTTTCAAAAAACTAAATTTGTCTATGGGACATTCTAGATAACTGTACACCCAAAAAATTTCGTTTTTCTTGAATTTGTGTTATGTAACTAATTATGCCAAATTAAAAAGAGAAAGTATAAATGCCATGGGAATAAATCAAGTAAATTTGTACACAAACACCTCTTTCAAAAATACTGTCAACAGGAAAGGAGTAATAAAAAAAAATATATTGCGTCGAATTGAGAACCTCCTCCTTTTTTGAAGTCGGTTAAAAATCTATGTACATTGAGTAAGTGAAAGTTATGTGAGTAACCACATATTCACTCATTGTGAAAGTATACATGCGTAATAAACAAGCATTTACTTTTATCATTATTTCATTTATTATATATACACTATAGGTGAAATATTTAGGTTTTATATTATTATCAACTTAATTTACAAGATTTATGCAGTTTCTTCATACACTATCTATATACATTTAAAATCTACAAGTATCTGGGTTATCTGCAGATTTTAAATTTACAATTATAAAAATCTACAAAATAGAATTGACTTAAATACTTGGAAGAATATGATTGAAATCTTAAATCTAGACAGTCAATGAAATCATTATTGGAAGTGAGTTAGAAAACTTTTGATTTGCAGGACTTTGCAGAATTTCTGGACTATAATTTTATGTTTAATGGTTACTATATAAAACAAAGTAGCTTTCCGCTATGTTTAAAACTATGCAATGGATTTTGATGCAGTTTTCTTAACATAGTATCTATAGTACTTCAAGAGAAAGTTTTCTATGTTTAATAACATAGTTTATCCATTGTCTCTGGGCATTTTACTCGAGTGCAAAATGGTTTTATTAGAAACTGTTTGCTTTGTTGCAACTCAACTTTTAGACTAGTGTAACTCACCCCCATCTGCAATTGTTACTTCTGACAGATAACTATATGAGAGTGGTGTTTCAACGTTACTAAAACAATTAAAGTGCTCAAATTTGATTTAAAGTTTTACTCATTCTAACATTCTAATTTCAAACTTTTAAAACATACTTTATAATACACTATTTATCAGTTTACTATACAATAACATTCACAATGTTACCTGGGAAATTGTTCCACCATTATTGGAGACATTTTGTTGTATTTTAGTTACTGGTATCTGCCCGCCGGTAGTCACAAAATGAGTCCCAGCAGAACCAACAGCAGAGAATGCTGCAAAGTTCATCTCTGCGTCTTCCTCACTGAGGACAAGACACAATATTATGGCTAAGATCAATTTTAAATTATATGTTTTATATAAAATTGTTAGTACATATCATTAAAGTTCCTGCTTTTCAATTAAAAATCCATAAAAATAGATTTAAAATTAATAAAAAACAATCGCCCCCACCAAGGAGCCTCCTCTCTTGCAGGCATTTTCTGCATATCGCACATTTTTTCATTCAATTTTCCGCAGCGAAAAAAAATTAAAAACTGTCCCACTGATTCATTCACAGCCTATCCCCACGTCATTTCCCACCACTACGACGCACGCACGGGACTACACCGGGACCAGATGGTAGGGCACACACCACTACCAACCACCAGACGATATACACTGATGACAATTCAGTGAGAGGCAAAACTCTAGATCGCAACTAAGAAAGTAGGTTAAAGAAAGTTTTTGTGTCGGCGGTCGGCCGATACTCGACTGGCAAGTTAGTTAACCGATCCAAAGCATGCTCGAACAGTGACTTGATACTCACTTTCTCTATGCGTACTTTCACAAGACATAGGATTTGGTTCAATAATTGTTGACGCGAGTTTCGTAATCCAGTTTAGAATTATATTCACCGAAATAAACAAAAATTCTATATTTTGCGCGTCCACTAATTTAGGACGAGCTTCAATACGATCGTTTTATGAAATATGTATGTCATTGTTTCTTTGATTTGTTAAGGTTAACTAATACCTAATCTTTATTTTTTTAACAAGCACAAAGTAAATAAGAAACGGATTTGTAGAAAACAAAACAAGGTCAGAAACGACTGATAATATCAACATGCTTTTGCCAAACAAGACAAAGAAACATTTTCAAAATCATTCATTAATAATGTTATCTAAATCATATAGGCATCTTTTTTTTAAATTTTAACTCATATTTTGCAGCTAGAGACCCTCATGGTGGTGGGCGGACCATATGATATGCAAGGTTATTCACCCCTACCAGCTCTTTTGGCCCAGCTGAATGTCCATCACGAACGGCAATACGCATCCCCACCAAGATACGGGATCCCCTCCATAAGCTTTTGATATACCAAGTCACTCCCGCTCCCGACTCCTTCCACCACCGACAGGAAAATTGTGAGAGGAGGGGTTGTACGGCCCTCTCGAGTCTCGCGCAAACCGCGGCACTCTCACGACAACACTCAGGGACGGCCACGCGCCCCGCTAACGGTACAAGTACCGCTCGCCAAGAAATAAGGTCATGGTTTTTACACGCAGTATGATTTTAAACCTACCTTTTTATAGGATTTTTTGGAAGACAAAATAAAGTAATAATAACACATAAATCACTCTATTTCTAGTTTAATTGAGTTGTACACTCGACACGACATAAACTTTGTTCTCATACTTTATGACAAATGAAATCCGCCATTACAATTTTTAGCATTTACTATTGATATTTTGTACCAGATGGCGCACCAATAGGTAAAACGTCATTGGCTTACTACTGTTTTTGTGTATAAATAGAACCAATTAAATTTAGTCAATGGTAAAACTAGTACACTTCATTGAACAATATTTTAATCAATTAGCTTCATTACATTACTTAGGTACTTTATTAAACGAAGTAAACATTCTCTCACATACAACACACCAGGAACAAAACACAACTTATAATAATACAATCATTACTTTAAAATTAATAAGGAAATTGTTGACCCATTCTTTGAAGTCTTTCTAAATGCAATTCGAATAACAATTTATTTTCATAGTAGTAAGTGCTATCTGTAGAATTTATTACAGGATCATAACTAGGTCTTCTTTCAGACTCTGATGATGAGCACGGTGATGGCATTCCATTTTCATTATTTACTCCATTACTTTGACTAGAATCAGACGATTGAGAAATAGATGAACTAGTAAGACTATTATTTATATGCAGATTATTTATACGCTTGGACAAGGGCATAAATTCACATGTATCTTCTTCTCGTACCCTTTTCCTGTAAAAAATATACTATTTAAAATTTACACTTTTAAAAGAATAGCTAGAAAAGTGAAAAACGTCGTTTTACCTATTCTCTGTCATATTGATATACTTTTTATACATGACATCACCATTGTTTTCAAAATACGTGTTTGTTTCAATTCTTATATTTTTTCCAAAAGTCATCTGGTGTTTTTACGCCTATTTATTGTAACTATTTACAATAAAGTTTTATTTATGAAACAATTCGGAACAATTTGTAAAAAACTTCGCCTTGAAAGAAATATGACACTGACAATTTAACAAAAATAGATTACCAAATATTAATGAAAGAAATGTTGCCATTATTATATGAAAAATCATACCTTCCGTAACCATTCCAACAACCAACGATTGTATTGGATGAAATAGATTTATGGAGTACAAAGGCTTTAAAAATTCTAAAACAAAAGATTTCATAAAAAAGCTTCAATACGAATTGGTATTTAATTGGTAATGCAAGGTCTTCCCTGGTATGTACTTATATAATATTAATCTGTGAGTGTATCTCAAATATCAATTCGATTCACATTGTCTATGGTCGCTTCGTAAGCGATTATATTTCTTCTCTTGGATGAAGTTATAGATGGGGTTGTAATAAATTAAACATATTTACACAAATTACCAGTTAGATGCAACTTTCATATAAAAAAAATAAAAAAATAAGATTGCTATGTTTTTTATTCGCCTAAATCATATGACACTAGTTGCCTTATATCTGAATGACTTTAGACTTACTTTCAAATTATACGGGTTATACCTTTTCAAGTAAACTTCATCCAACATTCTGGTTAGCTATGTATCTATGGAAGTCCCGTCTCTTATTACGTAGTATTTATATACTCTTTGCAAATTACTATACAATAATATTATAATACCACAGTCACGTAGCAATTAAAAACTAATTAATGAACACTACATGTATACTTTTTAGTATATACTACACTGTTTAATGTGTGTTATATTAAAAGCGCAACTCTTAATTCTGCATTATTGAAACAGATGGCGCAAAAATATAATTTATTGACGAACCTACAAAATTATGTCTTGATGCTTTATTGTTGGTTTTAATTTACTTACTTTACAAGTCTTACAATTTAAATGATTCTGCGGTTATCAATAGTTCAATATCTTATGATGTGATATCATAAGATATTGAACTATTAGATAGATGATCACCAATTTCCCTAGGTATATGTATATATATCATCACATAACGCCAGGACGGGTGGACCGTTTTTGGTAATTCTTTTTTGTTTTTTTAATTAAAGTCAGGAGAAGGATAATAAACAAAAAAAAAATCAGACAGGAAAACGCGAACTTATGTTGGCTCAGCTAGTGTCTCATAAATTGGTTTTAAGCATATCACCAACGTTTTTTAGATTCCATAAAATATACTAGAGGGCGTTGCATAGTCATTGTTCATGTATCGTCGATGCATTGTTCCTATGCATTGTTCATAATTTTGTGATTGTTTTAAAATGACTTATGTACTTTTTTATGTTCAGGCACAGAATAATATGTACTATCGTACAGAACCACATCTTCGTTATTGTTATAACAAATAGCGACTCTTGTTGCTAAGCAACAAAGTTGAATTCAGCTCGTACAAGCGCTCCATACCTCACAAGATATTCACCTAACTATTCCCGCTCTCTTTTAACGCATGACTCTGTCGCTATCTAGCGTCGAGTGACGCGATACCTATGGTACTAGGGTCGTCAGCTTGCGGCCGCGGCAGCGCTGCTACTGCTATACAACTACAAGTTACAACAACAACATGTATACAATTAGTTGATCCGGCAGAAGTTGTTCTGATACTTTTTAATGTGATTTTAGTAAAAAATTGGGGTGAGTCACACTTGTCACTTAGGGGTATGAAAAGTAGATGTTGGCCGATTCTCAGACCTACTCAATATACTCACAAAATTTCACAAAATCGGTTGAGCCGTTTCGGAGAAGTTTAATCACGCACACCGTCACTCGAGAATTTTATATGTGTATTAGTTATTCTCGTGTCACAATGTTAGTTACCGTACCTACTCCTCCGAAACTGCTTAACCGATTTTCATGGTCTGAGAATAGGAGGAGAAACTTGACCACTTACTGTATCTTACGTTTGATGCGTATGATTACTCGGTCAATTAGGTAGATAGAATATATTGCAATAAATATAATAGGTATAGCCTCTCATAACAAAACTTTAGTTTTTAGGTACCTTTAGAATAATAAGTACTAAAGTACCTACTTGAGGCTACTTTTGTTTGTGAACAGCACGATAATCTAAAATACGTAAGTAGGTAGATATTTACTCATTGAAATAAAAATAAGTTTTGAAGTACCTACTTAGGTATATTGTTTTCATTTAATTTACAAATTAGTCTTGACTAATGTTATATTATATACAGGTAATAATAACTTATATACATATAATAATAACTAATCAGTAGTCTGCGATTAGAATCACTCGTAATTGCAGTAAATTTTAAGTTTTGTATGTATTTTATATGTAGGTGGCATAGTTAGCAAATAAAGTATTTTTTTAATTTTTTTTAAATGGCAGTCCCTCGTCCTTTTTTTCAACAAACATCCGTCAAATGAGCAATGCTTTAAATCAGTCATTACATTTAAAACGTATTATAAAACTTAGGTATAATAAACACACGCGTGAGCTCTACGCGTAAGCAGCATCGACCACACATCCCAATAGACGCCGCATAAAGGTCTCAGCACACATATCACGCCTAAAAATCTACGTATAACGAAATGTTGGTCGTAGCGCCATTTTGAACGATGACCCTGACTGACACATGAATGAAACTTTTTTTCTCTATTATTAGTTAATTTGCCTCTTTCTGCGGGCGGCTAAGACTACTTTTAAGCCATACTGCCATTTATTCCGAATTTTTTTTAACAGTCATTAGTCACTATATACAAAGTCATGTCAGGGTCTTGAGTAAAGGCTTCGTTATTCAAGCTCATCTAGTGACATTTGGCAGCAGCGAGGTAATACACAATACACTAATTTCTTCATGATTATTTCGTTTGTGCACTTTCACTGAACAAAATTGTTAAAAATGCCACCAAAATTGACTAATTTCACTCAATATTAACACAAAATTCAATAATTAAGAAAACCATAGGTACTACCTTCTTCATTCACAATGGCACCAAAAAACCTTTATTTTTCTTTATCGATGCTCAGAGTTGGTATGGTAATAACACGGAAAACTAATCTTACCTTTCAGCTGTCAATTGTGAACTGGACAATGGCCATTGACTACAAATTGACCATCTTGACAGTTGACCTTCAATCACTTCAGAAAATCTACATGTAATGAAACTTTGGTTGTAGCGCCATTTTGAACGATGACTCTGAGACACACCATGGTGACACATTTTTTTCAGGTTAATTTGCCCCTTTCTGGCGCTGGCTTTGACCTTTAGGCCATGCTGCAACATCTTCTGTAACACTTTTTTTTAAGATAATTTGCCCCTTTCATGGACCGGCAAAGATCTTTAGCCCATGCTGCTACGTCTTTTGAAATAATAAATTATTTTTAAAATAGTCATAAGTCGTTGTACAAAGTTATGTCTTGAGTAAAGTAGTGACCTCGATACTCAAACATATTAAGTGACATTTGGCGGCAACGAAGAAATACACAAATTTATTCACAAATATTTTACTTTGGCACTTTAACTGAACAAAATTGAAGTATTGGCCACCTAACATTACTAATTTGATTGATTTATTTGTAACAAGGAAAGGCTTAATGATTGGCTCAAGTATACAAATCTTTATGATTTAAAGTGCTCCGGTTCTGTCAACACATAAGTGTAAATTGTAATTGTTCTAATCTAATGTAGCTTATTAGTAAAAAAAATATGAACAGTATCGACCAGGTATGTGACCTGTAAGCATTGTAGCGTTATTTTTTTTATAAATAAAAAAAATATATATAAAATGACTGTTTGTTCAATTCAATGATACGGTAAAGATGGTCGCACTTCAAATTACTGAAAAGATGGTACAACTTTCCGTAGGTTAATTAAAAAGAATAACATTCATAATTACATTTTAAATTATTTGATGTTTATCGGAGTTCATCATATTCTGGTCATTCATTGTTAGATGCGTGTTTATATCCCTTTCTTACACATGTGATTTTCATGCTATCACTTTCGTTTGCATACAGCTAGTGATGGACTAATGTGCAAATCTATTTTATAGGTATTTTTATTTATTTATCCGGTCTTGCACCGGCATTGTATGTAGGTATTTATGTATTTTATAGATAAATTTGAGCACTGACATACCAATAAAAAACTTCTTACTCTGTGTACTTTTGAGTTGACCTCTGGATAGTTACTCTTTTTTTATGTGAAAAGTCAGCGAACAAGCACACAGCTCTCTTAATGTTAACAGATAATCATGGCCTATAGACACTATTGATGGTACAGGTGCGTTGCTGTCCTATGGTCGGAATGTAAGGCCTATTGTGCAAATCTACTGGCTTTCCTACCCTTCGAACTGGAATGTGACACTATCATTATAGCGACAGGAATGGATAAAGCGGTGGATAACTACCCAGGGAAGTTGCTGCACACCACTCTATCACCAGTGATCTTGTTTTACCTGTGCTCGCCTCTTACGAGGTGCACGGCAGAGGGACAGGTGATCTATTTTAGTCAGCAGACCCGGACCAACACGATGGAAAACTGAACTTCTGAACTAAACGCGGTAAAGGACGCTGTTATATTATGTCATTGAATAACTCATAAATTTATGAGTAAAACCGGCTCAACTATATATTTTATAGTTGATCCAATTTTATTGAACTCTTTCAAGTGCATTAGGTGTTTATCAGGGAGATATAAATTCAAGACTGGTTCCGATAGGCGATGCTGGGGTTCGTAAGTCATAAAAATGTTAAAGGGCTGAGATTATTTAAAAAAAGAGAGACAATTTAAAAACTAATTTGATTACAGTATTTCGGCGATATTCTGTAGTTCAGGTTGGAATTACTCGAATGAGTAAAAACAATTCAATTTGATAAGTATGTAATTTATATCAGGTATCCACAAGATCATAAAATAAAAAAATCTAATTTGGTTTAAAGAAATCTGACGAGAGAATCGGTTTCCGAATGCCAAAGTCCAAATACAGTGTATTAAATCTCAATACTTTGTAGAAGATTTCTTTAAACACTTTACGCCACTGCGGCTTCATTACAATGCTAGACTACATACTGCACAACCGACGGCTTCTCAAGTAGAAGAGCATCAATTGGAATGTAAAAAACATCCACCTGAACCTAACTCCAACAGAATACTTTTTTTTTCAAAATTTGGATAAGGTTTAGCAAAAGAAAAAAATATTTTTCGATGGGGCAGTCCAAACCACGTCCAAAGATTTGATTGATTCCCGTTGGAATGGTTTTTTAGTAGAGGGAATTACCTGAGATAGCAAATGTGCATAGCAAACAATGGTTAATACTTTGATTCAATAAATATATTACATTAAAAATATTCGAATTATGTTCCTCCCCTACAAAACGCCAATTTCAGATGTAGGGACCTAATATATTCAAGTACGGATATTACTCTTAACCGCAAAAATGTGTGACCTTGAGATGTTGAGTTGCATAGCTGCGATGTGACGTGCAATAACAAAATGCGATATAATCCGTTACAATGTCGTAGTTCACAAAATAAAAGGCATATCTATAAAATATATTGTTCGTATTAAATATGTCTCATCCCTAATCTTACATATCTGTTTCTAAATATGACTTGTTGTCATTGCAAGGGCCAATAAGAAAGCAGTTCCTCACTTCCCCACACCTCAGCTATTCTGGCAAATTGTTTTGAAGCAAAATTATAAAGAATAGGCGTCTAGTGGGATGTGTGGTCGATGATAAGCAGCGACACTCACTGTCAGAGTGGATGCGGCTCCACGCGAATTTGTAGGCATTTATCGCTGTAGGTACGGTCGAGTGGCGGGGACTGGTTCAGGTCAGCTCATATACCAATAACAAACTGTATTAATTGTCTGACGGTAATTAATAAAAAAAATATTGCTATTGCTATGGATTTCAGCAACCTACTTAGTGGTTTTTTGATTTCATTATTTATTTTTTACATATTAGGCACTTTGATTTTTCCCAATATATTAGATTAATAAAAGATGTGCCGGCTTTGATTCCAGGGTAGGACAACAAAAAGAGAATGCGGTTTTTTTCCAATTTCCTAATAAAGTAATGTTGCTCAGGGTTGAGTAGATGTGTGCCCGGTCACCCCCAAGGGTCCGAGCCTTGACGTGGCGGGGGGGCTGAGTAACTGAGGTCGAGCCGGGGCCCCGGTGAAACCAATTCGGACGAGGCAGGGCGCTCCTCAGTACACCTCTCTGGCCAAGAGGGACACGAGGAGCGCACACAGGGTGGTGGGCCATTTGGCCCGCGTGGGTTAGTGGCGAGCAGGCCTGCGGAGGAGGGGGCGACAGGTACGGGGGTGCTTGTACGTATCGTATGTAAGTCTGTAAAGGTATGTGCCCGGTTGGCAATCCGGGGGTTTTTCTACACGTAAAAAAAAGACTTGCCACCTACCGCATTGTGGGACTTAGTGTCTTCGGCTAGTCGTGGGTTCCGTGATCGTGTCTCTGCCTACCTCTTCGGAGATATGGACGTAAAGATACTTTTTTTAGTAAAAATAACGTAGCTACTAAGCGGTATGGTTTTGTGGTTAGTTCAACCGGCAAATGTGCACGCAAGAATCGTAATGGGTACCTACGTGTATTCCATCCGATCATCACGTGAAGTTATTTGTCAACATCAGGAGAAAAAGTGTCCTAGGTATGTCGTCTAAGATCTAAACTGTTACCAGAGATTAATATCTTTGGTGAATATACCTACATCGTCCTTGCTATTATTAACTAAATTCATTCAAATAGTTTTAGGTTTTCAAAACGTGAATACGAAAAAATACTTTCGCATTTTTATTAGTAGGGATAGGTACACGCCATAAAAGGAGTTAAAGACTAATTAAATTTACAAATAAAGACATGTTTCAACGACGTTGTCGTTTACCCAAACAAGGAAGGTAGGTATCTAGCTGCGTATGGGAGTAGAGAACAGCCATCTGGTAGACAACACGGTGCATGCACTTTGTTACCTAATATGCAGATAGCTTTTTTTATGATATTGGAAGGCAAAGAAGCAGACGGATTTCCTGATGGTAAAAAATTCATGCGTTAATGGTGCGTTGCAAACCTGAGGCCGGGATGTTAGGCCTCGAGCAAGAGTAAGTTTAACGGCTATCTTAACCTCCAAACCGGAACACGTCATGAAGTTATGGCGGCAGGAATAGGTGAGGCGGTGGTACAAATCCGGGTAAGTCGCTGCTCTACCACCTAGTCAGATGTCACGGTGTTAGTGACGGTAAGCCTATGCTCTCCTTTTACGAGCTGCCTGGCAATAGTCAATTTTGATTCCATTTTGTAATTTTTTTCCTGATGAAAGTACTTCTTAATATTTACTATTTGATATGAAAATATTTTGTCGTGTATTTTGTCGTTACCGCCAAATCTCACTGACTAAACCATAAAGTACACTAAACGAGGTTGAGTAAAGAGGCCATCACCTTACCCAAAACCATAAAATGACTTTTCATGACGACTTGTGATTATATTTTTTTATTATTATTAGTTAATAATGAATAATAATTTTACAAATAATTTTAGCTCAGCTTTGCTAAGTTAGGTAATTTGAAGCAAACCTAAACTTGAATACTGACAGAGCCTAGCGTCCATCTAGGTAATTATACCTAACATAAAAATGAATCAATGAATGTATACCTATTGCTAAGCGCATAACTTTCGAACGACTGAACCTATTTAGATAATTCTTTTTTATTGTGTTACATATTTTTGAGAGAAGGTTCTTATGAAGACAAAAATCTGGAAAATTGCATAGTAAAAGGTAAAAATCATACTTTATTTTGTTTCTATACAACCTGAACGGGTGGAACGAAGTTCACCGCGACAGCTAGTGTCAAATAAAAAGAAACATTACTTAGGTATTTAAAGAACACCTAATTCTTCTTCTTTTTGCTTAAAGATTTCATTCTTCCAAATTTGCCTAACCTAACGTAGGCGTAGGTAATTGTGTTCTATGTCTACCAACGATATTACTTACATAATATGACATTCATGTATAATTAAAATATATAAAGATAAAGAAAAAGTAGGTAGGTATAAGCGCAATTTTAAAATCGCTTTTTACAGGCTCTTAGATGCCCTAGATTACGGATCAGCTTAAATATCTTGCGTTAGTTCCATGTCCAACAAGTTGAGTTGCTGAAATACATATTAAAAAATAAATAAATATTCCTGGAACTTAATCTAACCCCAAAGTAAGCACATTATGTGCTTCTGTTGTAGGTGTAAGTAAAAAAAAATATCTTCACGCCCATATCCCCAAAGAGGTAGGCAGAGGTACAGCCAAGGCACCCACGACTAGCCGAAGACACTAAGTCCCACAATGTGATAGGTGGCAAGCCTATCGCCAACCGGGCACATTTCCAAACCTGACCAACATTTTTTTTTAATTAGAAAATTGGAAAAATCCAATTTACTTTTTGTTGGCCGACCCGGGATTCGAACCCGGGACCTCATGCAGTCAAGTCCAACACCCGGACCGCTAGACCATAGAGGTGTAAGTAACGATACCAATACATAGAAATACTTATTATACTTATATATACTTTATTTATATACTATAGGTACCAGAAAAAAATTAATTATCACCTAGACCCGGAAATGCATCGAAATGTTCATCATACAAAAACCTGCCCCCGTCTGAAAAAAAACCCGAGGCTCGCGGTTGATCGGTGGTGTACACTAGCCTCTTG
Source organism: Calephelis virginiensis (assembly GCA_002245475.1). Classification (NCBI taxonomy): domain Eukaryota; kingdom Metazoa; phylum Arthropoda; class Insecta; order Lepidoptera; family Riodinidae; genus Calephelis; species Calephelis virginiensis. Next base: position 90,074 of record NJDC01000277.1, on the reverse strand, counting down.
CTCAACGGGGAGGTCAAACAAACAAACAAACTTCAGTAGTGTTTTTTAAGTGATCAATATTTAACTTTTGCCTGCGGCTTCATCTGCTTCTTTGGCTGCTACCTATTTACTTGTACATTCACTATAATCCGAAACGTTGGTTATGTCTGCGTAAAATTTTCCAAATTCAATTCTCCACTTCGCAAGTCAAGGTTTTTGATTACCACAAAACTTCTAGTTTTTAATGAATAAAAAAAGGTTTTGTCTGTATGTTTGTTACATGACTGCTCGGTCAATAACGAACAGGTTTTAGTTGTTCTTTTTTTAAAAGGTAATATAAATAAATATAAATTTTATCGATATCAGACTAGTGGTTTAATGGTTGATAATATATATTTTTTTCATCAACCTTCGTCTCTACTAACAAAGTATCTTCACGCCCATATCCCCGAAGAGGTAGGGCACAACCAGGGCAACTACGACCGGGCACGTATCCAATCCCAAGCAACATTCTTTTTTATTATAAAATTGGAAAAACCCCATTTTCTTTTTGTTGCCCGACCCAGGATCCGAAAGATTCGACCTCATTCAGTCAAATCCAACAACTGAACCGCTAGACCATAGAGGCGATCATCTACTAACTTTACTAATATGGTTTAGATGAAATGTGTAGCAAATTTAAATTTAGATTTATTAAATGGTATGTTCGTTATCATATCTTTATATCTTTATATCTTTATATATATATAATTCTTGTGTTCGTGTGTTTGTCACTGATCTCTTTCTAGACGACTGGACCGATGTTGATGAAACTTTTTGTGTGTGTTCAAGGGAATTCGAGAATGGTTTAGATTCACAATTTGGTCTCCTGGAAAATGTTTTTAAATTGTTTTTTTTAACAACAAGTAGTTGTTGATTTTGGAATGTTTCACATTGGATCCGACAGAGTGCGCTACTGTCGAAGCATTAATGTCAAGCGATAAGAAGTTTGCTTTTTCCATGTCAGAGGACATGGTAGTGGCAGCGTCAACAGTAGAGTTGTAGAAGCCCCGATGACTGGACCCTACAGGCGACGGTAATCTTTTACCATCCGTAGAGACCCGCTTGTTAACTATTGCAATAAAAAAGATTGAAGCAACCTATATTTACTTCGTAACCATTTATATTACATACATACATATTTTCACGCTAAGTCCCTTACCAGGTAGGCAGAGAGTATCAAATGCCAAATCTCACGATCCTGGTGGACCTGTCTGGTTTCCTCCACATGAATTACCCTTGTCATACAAACACGTCGGATAGACAGCCCTTGTTGCTGGCGTGGTAGGTAACAGTCCAATCCATTTAAATAATGATGTCTCGGGCTGAGCACTCTGCTCGGCCCACAAATCCCGGTGACGTTGTAAAAACCGCGAGCTTGGCAACATATTAGCCAATCCAAAAAAACATCTATCCACATTTGCTTTGTAGATCTGCTTTGCCAATCTATTATCTGTTATTCTTTCCACATGACTGAACAAGCGGATTCGTATTCTGCCATAATACTTCATTTTTGACACATTCTTGCAAGTTTTGCAAGTCGTCAATAATACTATAAACATCACAGTTCGGAAAATTCGACTTATTCTTCATATATTTAAGGCCCCATACTTAGTCAGCCAGAAGAGCCAATCAGCGCACTCCCCCGTTCCATGATTACTATGAAATATTGCGCTCTAAAGTAAATGTCTTAAGCGCCAAATCACTATTTTTGATGCTATAAAAGTAATTTGTAAAAAATATATAAAAACTGAAACAGTTATCTTTTAGGTATAATACTTATCTATGTTTATGTTAAATCTGGTGTCGATATTTTCATAATTGAAGTAGACAGTTGGGTATTGCTTTCAAAAAAGGGTTAACTTTTTGATTTTTTTCTATCGATCAAAGTGAAATGAATTGTGTTTTGGAAACACTAGTCTTATCCTATTATTAATATTATAAATTCGAAAGTTTGTAAGTATGGATGTATGGATGTTTGTTACTCTTTCACGCTCGAATGGCTGAACGGATTTGTCTGAAATTTGGAAGACAGATATATTGTGACTGGATTA
>NJDC01000277.1:75789-87548 GCA_002245475.1 Calephelis virginiensis | reverse complement strand
TGTAAGTATGGATGTATGGATGTTTGTTACTCTTTCAGGCTCGAATGGCTGAACGGATTTGTCTGAAATTTGGAAGAGAGATAGATTGTGACTGGATTAACATATAGGCTATTTAATCCCGATCGCACACCAGGTTTCTGTGAAAACGCGGGCGAAGCCGCAGGTAGCAGCTAGTAAAGCATATAAATGTTAATCTTGTGTATTTTTGTCGCCAATATCCATAATTGTTTTGTATGAAAAAAACAGTATTTTGCTGACGTATTTTAGCATACATGGCCCCTTAAGGTATCCTAAATTTCTAGGCGAGTGAAATTTGTACAGATTTCGGTCTGCATGCTGTCCTGCTGCATTGAAGGTATTCGGTCTTGCATCACTGAGTCAGGGATAACGAATTGACTGACATTGGATCGTTCCACACCCAATTCTTTAAGACTTGAACTGTTTATCAAAATTATGAATCGAAAGTAAGAAACATAGACCTTTCAATTTGGGTAAAATTTCAGTGAAAAATAGTTTCATAATTCAAAATGACTGCAACCCAAGCATATTTCATAGTTGTAAATGTTTTTTGGCGACTTCGTTTCCGTTAATATGCACAGAAAATTGGAATCCATTGCAGTCACCCATTACATTGTGTAATCTTAACGCATATTCCTTGGAGAATTTAAAAGATATAGGGTATATCTTCCGTGAGAAATGCATCGAGTCAGATGTTAAAAAAAAACTTTTACTGTCACTAAAAGTACTTTTTTTTAGTATTCAGCGGACCACTTTATATATTTCATTATTAATATTATTTTATTATTATATAGGCACAACTTTGATGCTTACTATTTTGAGCTTTGGAATATATTAGTTGTCTGTGTGCGTGCGTACGTGCGTGCGTATGTGCGTTCGTGTGTGTTCTTGTGTGTGTGTTTGTCAACCTATCTGTGGCATCATAACTTTTTAATAACCGATTTTGATGCGGGTTTTTTGTCTACAGCTGACATGGTCGAGATGGTTCTTAGCTACATAATACATGATTTACATATAGGTTATGTAGGGGGTTATTTAAAATTTTATGGTTATTCGTTACTATTTTAACTGTTACTCATTTCGTAACACGAATCAACTAGTTACTATAAAAATGTATGTCAGATGTATTGACCATTGTGACCGGATTTTATTGCTATTGTGCTAGGTTAACCTATTTAGAGATAACAATGCACATCTGAGGAGCGTCTGTTACCATATTTGGTGCGAAATCTACCGACGAAGCGATAGTTTCACGCACCGCTGCGTTAACTAAAGCAGTCTTATCAGTAAAGCTGTTAGTTTTGTCAGATAAGGGCTCCTGTACACTTGGACAGTAGCGTTTTTAGTAATAGCAGCGCCCTGGGCGTAATTTATACGGCGCCCCCTATATGTTGTTCGAAACCATACTAAAAGGTGAATAATATAAAGCGTGCAGGATCTGACGTCCTTTACATCTTGGCGCCCTGGGCGGTTGCCCAACCGCGCCATACCCAAACGCCATCCCTGCTCGTGGACCCAAGGAGTCATTCATAAATTACATCACGAAAATAAGTAGACGCAGGTCAACAATATTGTGTGCCAAGGCCGAGGGTCAAAAACGTCTAAATATTTCAAATATCTGACCCCTAACAATACTGGAGTACAACTCGAAGGGGGTCTGATATATTCGTCGATTTATGGGCATCACGGCCACGTTCCGATCCGGTGCTAGTTATTAGTGTTATAAAGACTCATCACAATTGCTCATTTAAGATGTATGTGTATAAAAGTATTTTCTATTTCTATTTTACGCAGCAAAATCTAAGTCAATTTCTATAAAATGCATAAATTACCACCTTACAAACATGATGATGATACAGGCGTTACACACAGAAAACATATAATCGAATAGATAAGCTAGTATTTTTTGAAGTCGGCTGAGATAATTAAATTAAAAAAATGTTACATATGGTAGTGCTTTGTATAATATTTTGCGAGCATCAAATGGCTACCTCATGTGGTATCTCTACCTACTTCAGGAACACGGGCGTCGAAAGATACTTACTTTTTTTTTAAAAAAATCTTTTGTTTGCAGTAAGACGACAGAAATCCGCCTCAGGTTGACAACGCGCCAATAAAATTTTGGTGTGTAATTTTTTTATGAACCTCTTACACACACACGTGTTTGTTTCCAGTGATATAAAAATAACATACCATTTAACACACACACACGAGCACATATAGCACGTTGCTTGCGTAAACTTTCTTTGAACTTTAAATCTGAACATGATAACATAGAGCACTGAAGTTAATGTGATAAAGTAGGCTCGTCTAGGCGATTCTACGCAGGATTCTCTCACATAGAAATCGCATTGCCCGGCTCTTTTATGCAATGACACGTCTAGCAAAAAAGGCAGGTTTCGTGTTGGTTGAAAAATAATCGCTGCCTATAGACACAGTTCTCTCTCGTGTTGGTATTGGTCTCCTGTGTAGAATAGACCATCTACCTTCCGGCCAGGTTGCTCGTAAGAGGCCAACAAAGGTTAAATGGATATTTTTTATGCTATTGGAATGCAAACAAGCAGACGGATTTCCTGATGGTAAGAAATTCTCACCGCCTAGAGACATCAAAGGTGGTAATGGTGCGTTGCCAACTTGAGGCCGAGATATTAGGCCTAGAGCAAAAGTAAGTTTACCGGCTACCTTACCCTCCAAACCAGAACACGGCAGCAGCAAGCATTCATGTTATGACGGCAAAAATAGGTAAGGCGGGGGTACCAATCCGGGCGGGTCGCTGCGAAACTCAACATAGATGTCGCCTATGCACGCCTTTTACGAGTTGCCTGGCAGAAAGGCAGATGGTCTATTCTGCAAAGGAGCCTGGATCAACACGGGGATATCCAACAAGGTTACTGGTGATGGAGCTGCAACTTAACCTGATAGGGTACCACTGCCTCACCTATTTCTATTTCTTGCCGCTATAATGATAATTTCAGTTCCGGTCCGGCGGATTAGGTAGCCGGCAAGCTTGCAAAACGATTGGCCTAACACCTAATAGCCAAAAAACTGCAACGCACATACATCTATTGTGTCTCTAGGTCACAATTATTATCTCTTATTCTTAGGTGAGCCGTGTGAATATCCGCCTCGTTGGTCGTGGCTAGCGTACACGCCTAACTACACCGACCAACCGCGAGGCGCGGGTTCGATACCTGACGGAGGCAGGTATTTGTGTGATGAACATTTAGATATTTGCATTTTCCTGGTCTGGGTGCTTATCAAATTTAATCTGGTATCTTTTTCAAGTATTTCTATGTATTAGTATCATTGACTAACACCCATAACAAAAAATATAATTTGTTTACTTTGGGGTTAGATTCAATTTGTGTATCTTAACTAGTGATATTTTTTATTATTATTTATTGTTCATTGCTTGGTAACATAAAGAAAAACATGAAGTAAAAAAAATGTTATAAAATATGTAGTATCAGAGATTAGTATATATATTGTCTTTGGTAGTATATAAAAAAATGTGTTATAGGTGTGTTGTGTTCTGGAGCTTCGTTTAGGGCCACTTAGGTTTCTAAGAAAGGTTAGGCTTATTAATAAGAGAGCAAAGCAGCTCCAACACAATTATTTGCTAAAGTCTCGATCTTTTGTTCTGCATCTCCCTGGCAACACAAAACTTAGTCATAACTGCAGCAATTAAAAATAAAAACGCAGACAATTAGTAGTAATTAATTAATTAATGTAGCTTACCACCCTGTTAATCATTTAGAGTAATTAATTGAAAAAGTGTGTTCTACAGTTGGCTGTGCCTAGGTTACAGTCATTGACCGGAAGACCTACTTCGGTGTCAAATGGTGTTGCCAGATGTTCCTAATTTCGCGAGATATCCAGTTTTTATAGTTTTATTACATTAAAGCTGTGCAAAACGCTCTTGGTTCTGAGATATAAAATACATTTCACCATAATCCATAATAACAACATAACGCAATACAATAATAATTTTCCATTGATATAGTCAACAAAATACCTAAAATAACTATTGTTTTAACAAAATTCGCTACTGTTATTTAGAACCATGTCAAGACGAAAAAAAATAATTAAAGAAATCCCGAGGTCTAAATAAGAGCAATTGATTTTTTGCTTTACCATTTACGATTTAGTCGTATAAATGTTCTTTTTACCCAAAAAAAAATCACAAGCTTTTATTTGTAAGGGCTATGCCTAGTAGTAAACTTGAAAAGTACTAAGTAAGTATGACCAGAGATTAGTAAATATTATTGTCTTTGGTATGACCAAATACGATAGATAAGGTTCGGAATTCCTGTGACCACTTTCCGCCTCCACCATCATATCCATCAAGCTCTATAACATTCCATTGTCATAACTCTATGTGCCTATGCATCAAACCAACTCAATCGGTTAAGGATAGCTACTTTAAAATTGAGTTACAAAATTCCAACCAGGTTTTGGCGCCATCGAGAGAAAAGATGGTCGAAGTTTTTTCATAATTATTGAATTTCGTGTTAATATTGAGGGAAATTAGTCAATTTTAGTGGCATTTTGTACAATTTTGTTAAGTGAAAGTGCACAAATGATTTCATTTGTGCACTTTCAAATCTCAAAGAAATTAGCGTATCGTATATTTCCTCGTTGCCGCTAAATCTCATTACATGAGATTTTGTAAAAAGGCCACCGCTTTACCCAAGAGACATGACTTACTCGTCAGTAAGTTATGACTGATGACTAATTATAATTGATATAAAATTTGATGCAAATTTCTACTAGACTAATGGCAAAATACTAACGAGATTCCCAAAACCTAAAGAAAGAAAGAAATTCCAACCGGACAATTATACCTTACATTGTATAAGTACTCGTAAAATTTCAAATACTTATACATTGTAATTTACGAGTTAAATAAAAGTTTGTAGAACCTATCTAGGTGGTAGAGTTTTGCAGCGACTCCTCCGGATTGGTACCACAAGCTTATCTATACCTGCCGCGATAACACCAGTGCTTGCCGTTGACGTGTTCCAGTTCGGAGGGTAAGGTAGCCGGTAAACTTACTTTTGTTCGAGGCCTAACATCCCGGCCTCAGGTTGGCAACGCACCGTTACCAACTTTAGTGTCTTTAGGGGGCGTGAATTTTTTATCTTCCACTTACTTGACCTAGTTCACCTTCCAATATCATCAAAAACTTATAAGTTTCTTCACGTCCATATCCCCGAAGAGGTAGGCAGAGGCACAACCAGAGCACCCATGACTAGCCGAAGACACAAAGGCCCACAATGTGATAGATGGCAAGCCTATCGCCGTCTGGGCACATATCCAATCCTGAGCAATGTTATTTTTAACAGAAAATTTAAAATACACGTGTTCAATTTTTTGTTGTAAGACCCGGAGATCGAACCCGGGACCTTAATAAGTCAATTCCGACCGCTAGAACACAGAAATCTATTTATTTTTCTATTATAAGAGATATGGCTACTCTATTGATCAGTTACCAGGCATCCACCATTTTTTTGCAAAACTTAATAAAAATTAAGATATCTATATATTAATACGTGATGCCAAAACTTTGGACCCCTATTTACGAAATTAGCGAGGACGCAGGAGCATAAAATTTGGCACACTTATAGTTTATGTGTAGGAGAAGTGCAGCACGCTAATATTTTTTAATAATAATGCTTATAAAGTACATTAAATCAATAAATAAAACATTACCCACACTACCAAGCATTTGACTCACAAAAACAAATATATTATTGATAACGATAAAAGATCATAGATGGCGCATTATCAAGCTTAGAAACAAAGTAGTTGGTTTTGAGAAATGAAAATGGCGTTCTTATCAACAAGATATTAAAATTTATTATGGTCGAATTTCGACCAACGGGCGACCATTAGTATTTATTAATTATCCACCTCTAGAAAGTCTACGTATAACTGATACATGGTTGAATTAGGCCATTAAGTTACTCGTGACTTTAAATTGTTATTTTGTTAATGTCATCAGAGATTAGTAAACATTTGTCTTTGATGTCATGCATGTATGTATCCCTCGTGTTGGTCCAGGTCCGCTGAGTAGTAATAAAGCCCGGTTCCTATAATCAAGAAACGAATCGTTTTGATTACGAATGGTTGTTTTTTGTAGGAATAGTAAAAAATCAAACTACAGTCGTTCGTTTTCGATTATTAACTCTACATAAGCATTTTGTGCGACTGTGAGCCTTCGTTACTTTTAGGCAAACTACCAATGGTTATAATAACGGTTTACGGTTCTTTTATTATAGGAACCTGGCCTAAATCATTAGATCTCTGCTAGGCAGCTAAGAGGCAAGCACAGGTTTATAATTCATTTCTAACAAGACCGCTGGTGGTAGAGTGCTTTGCAGAAACTTGCCCGGGTAGGAACCCACCTTACCTAATCCTGGGTAGGGTAGCCGGTAGACTTGCACCTTAGGTTTTCCATTCCAGCTTCAGAAAAGTACCTGTTACATTTATGGTGTCATGGGTATCTCCACGGCTATTTCTTACCGTCAGGAGACCTGTGTGCTTGTACGGTGACCTTTTACATAAAAAAAGATAAATTAGTTTAAACCAGCGGCCTACCCCGGTTTCGCACGGGTTTAAATTATACATATAAACCTTCCTCTTTAAACACTTTATCTATTAAAAAACTGCATAAAATCCATTGCGTAGTTTTAAAGATTTAAGCATACAAACTACAAAGGGACATAGGGACAGAGGAAGCGACTTCGTTTTATACTATGTAGTGAAGTGATAATACATAACATTAAAATATTGGATGGAGTATGTGAAGTTCTTGCACTTCCATCCGCTCTTAACATTAACCGATCCAAAAAAGAGGAGGTTATATAATAATCTCATTTAACAATTACTAATCACCGTAAAAAGGCTTTTCAAATTTGCCGGAAGTGTCAGACATTAACGAGTTTAGGAAACAAACAAAACTGGCCTTAATATTATTATAGCCATGTAATTTTGGTTACCAAGAAGTTATGTCCAATCTTGTGTAAAACATTCAGGTCGCTAATTAGAGAAGTCATTGAATGATGTGAAAAGCTGCAGCTTCCGGTACCGGTTGAGTTATAATGGTCATATTATCTTCTCTGTCGCTTAACTAACAGAAATATAAGTTATTTATCGTGTTATTTGCAGCGCCATCTCACTATTTACTCTGGTTTCAATGAGAAAATGTGCTGTTTTTCTAATTCACACTAGTTTTTGCCAGTATATAGCTAACTAAATGGAAGGGTTATGATACTAGTAGTCTATACATATAAAGACGATAAAAGAATCTTTATATTATTTTTGGTTGTATGAATCGTTTTGTAAATTTGTTCGGTATCTCGGGCGGAGTACTCTGCTCTGCCCACAAAGCCCGGTGAAGTTTTAAAACCGCGAGGTTGACAACACATTAGTCATTTTCAAAGAAAAAGAATTTTCAGTCTACGTTTTCATTTAGAGTTAACAAAATTAATAGCATGGATGCACCCAATAAGAAAGGATTTAAGATTTTTTGCTACTTTAACCAATGGGATTTGAAATGAAAGAGGAAAATGAAAAAGGATATATTCCACATATTAAGCATTCTCTCTATTATGGATTTGCTGGAAGAAATCTCTTCTATACGTAAGCTCGCCTCGTGTACAATTTTACATATTCTTGTGTTGTTACTGTTTTACATACAATTAAGAATTAATTAAATAAATGTTGATATTACAATTTTCATATAGTTTATATGACAAAAAAAAATTCTGATCGCTCTGAGGAATAGAAAATGCGCAAAACTTCCACAAAACATGCGTACAATACAATGCACTTTTTTGTCTAATAGCACAAAACGGATTATACAAACAAATATATACGCTTTCGAATTTAAAGTAATATTGTAAACCCATATACGCATTGCACGGTCTGTGAAAAGTTTTTAAATATTTGAGTGAAGCTTCGTTCATATTTTAAGGTAATTCGAGGATTCAAAAACTAAATATGAATAACGTATTAAAATTTATCAATTTTAATAATATATTAAAATTTTAAATGCACACGCATGAATTTTAGTTAAATTATTACTTTTTCATTCTAACGAAAGTTCAATGCTCTTAGTATGAAAAATCTTTAAGAGTTCTGATTTAGAGATCGTTACAAAAATGGGTTCTGTACAAAAACAACAATATTCTTATTTTGTCTGAGTTGGTTTTTAACCGACTTTAAAACAGTGAGATCCGAGAAAGAGTGGGATTGCAAGAAAGTGTTCATGTTAAAATGCGAAAGGGCTTGCTCCGCTGGTTCGGTCATGTGGAAAGGATGACAGATTGACAAAGCAGATATACAATGCGAATGTGGTTGGATGTAGGTACCCGGGGAGACCAAGGTTGACATTCCAAGATCAGATCTCTCGGATATTATCCGAGGGTGTTGTCAAGAGTCTCCGAAACCGGCGTGTTTGTATGAAAAGGCTAATGAATGTGAAGGAAGCCGGACAAGTTTGTCAGGATATTGGGGTCTGGCACCCGATACTCTGCGCCTACCCCTTAAGGAACTTGGCGTGAAGATATGTATGTTTGTATGTATGTACTTCAAAAATGAAGGAGGTTATATGTTAGCCTTCTAAATTTTGTGATAAATGTTAATCGATTACTCAGTCATTTGTAAACGGACTTTAAAAATTCTTTTTATATTTTTTTAAAAGACATCACTTCCAAGGTCGTCCCATTGCCACAAAGCATGGATCTGATGATGGAATCTAAGGGAAATCGAAGATAATAGTAATCATTTAGTGTTTTTTCGTTTTCTTGCAGTTTTGCTGCTTTTAAATTATTTATGTAATGTATTGAAAGACAAAGGGATTTCTTATAATACAGAAAAAAGTCATAGTGCCTACTAACGTAGCGATAGCGAGATATTCACATATTCAAATAGACACCAAAGATGATTATGCAGCTTGTTAATCTGGGAAAAAACAGACAAGTAGGTCACCTGATAGTAAGTGATCATGGTAACATTACCTTATTTTCTACACGGCCTTTTAGGTACTTGGAGTCCACGCTTGAAAGTTAAACCCATATCAATATTGGTCTATCAATTTTCAAGTGATGTGCAAGAAATATACGAATGGAGACTTGGATACCTTATATAAGTATTTAGGTTAGTTAGTTCATTAGGTTTGTATTGTGGAATTCAAAGTTTTATCACCTTTGTGGTCTAGCGGTTCAGGTGTTGGACTTGCATGAGGTGCCGGGTTCGAATCCCAGGTCAGGCAACAAAAAAATTTGGTTTTTCCAATTTTCCAATAAAAAAAATGTTGCTCAGGATTGGACACGAGCCCGATTGGCGATAGGCTTGCCACCTATCACATTATGGGACTTAGAGTCTTCGGCTAGTGCCCTGGTTGTGCATCTGCCTACTTCTTCGGGGATATGGGCGTAAAAAAACTCATACGTTTAAAGTTTTAAAACATGTCCCGTGTTGGTCCGGGCCCCTTTGTAGAATAGACCATCTGCCTTCCTGTGTCAGGCAGCTCGTAAAAGGCGAGCATAGGCTTGCCGTCACTAGCACCATGACATCTGACTAGGTGGTAGAGTTTCGCAACGACTTACCCGGATTGGTACCACCGCCTTACCTATTCCTGCCGTCATAACGCCATGACGTGTTTCGGTTCGGAGGGTAAGGTAGCCGGTAAACTTACTTTTGCTCGAGGCCTGGGATTTTGTTGGGATGTTATCCCAACCTCTGGTTGGCAACGCACAATTACCACCTTTGGTGTCTCTAGGCGGCGAGAATTTCTTACCATCAGGAAATCCATCAGCTTGTTTGCCTTCCAATGTCATAAAAAAAATGTAACTCAAACAAACCACAGAATAAATCCGTCATGAATTTCGACGTTTTATGCACATCACCGGAAAATTCGAGATCAATATTGATTTGGGTTTCAGGGTGGACATTAACCACTAAATAAAAGGCTGCGTTGATGATAAGGTGATGATGCTGATGATCACCAATCATCAGGTGAGACAATAGCTCGTTTGTCTCCTCTCCTACAAAAATGAAAAAAAAAACTACTTTTTTATTTTATTCACTTTATTCGACTTTGATGTAATTGTTTTGACATTTTTTGAATAATGTTCTTTTTTTATTAATTTTGTAATTATTGGAAACTAAAAATAATTTATAACAGTTTAATTTTGATATAAATTTTTAATTGCCAATTACGAAAGTTTATAAATGTATGCAATTAATTATAAATTGCTAAATTGTACATATTATTATCCTTATTTTTAGTATTAAGAATTTTGACATTCCAAAAATGTATATAATGTATACTTAATTTGGATAAAAACACATTCATTCATTCATTCACTGCAAGCAAGTCGTTGAAGGACTCTACTAAATAGTCTGACTGACTTTACTATTGGAATACTCGCGACACCGCCGCCGCAGGGGGCGGCGAAGACCCTTGTTCCGCCCTGGGCGGAAGACAGCCACGATATCCTCTTTCGAAACGAACCAAGATCCCACCCTAAGCTGAGGTACGGTCTCACAGAAGACACGCTCAGGGAGGGGGGTCCAAGGCCCCACCCAAAATTCAATCTCTGGCTGAGCACTCTGCTCGCCCCTTAGCCCGTTGTAAAAGTCGGTAGACAACAGTAGTAATTTCGAAAAAAAAATCCATTGGAATATTTAGTAATCTTACTTATTTACTGGGAAGAAAAGGATCACAATTTTTCAGGGTTTCCCTAGGTTTTTTTTCAGCAAAAAAATGTATAATAAGCCGAGACATTAGACCACTGGAGCGTGAAAGAGAGTGTATCCTCAAGGATACTAGAGTCTAGACTCTAGACTGATATAAATACAAACGACGCCATTTTATGAAAAACTTTTTAATGTTCACAAAGTTTTATTTAAAAAATGTACTTTACAAATATTCAGAGAAATAAGAATTCACATTTCTTCTGTATATTATTTCTTCCGAAATTTTTAGCTTATTTTTATTTTCGAGTTGTTTAAGAAGTTTTTTTATAGGACAACTACAAAGGAACAAGCACACGACTCTGTTCACAGTGAGTGACGATCGCGGCCTATCCTATCCTATTAATATTATAAATGCGAAAGTTTGTAAGTGTGGATGTATGGATGTTTGTTACTCTTTCACGCTCGAATGGCTGAACAGATTTGTCTGAAATTTGGAAGACAGATAGATTGTGACCTGGATTACCGTATAGGCTATTTTTAATCCCGATCGCACACCGGGTTTCTGTGAAAACGCGGGCGAAGCCGCAGGTAGCAGCTAGTAAAACCATAGATGTTATAAGTTCATCGCTGATGTGAGTCCTATTGTGTAAGTGTATCGGCTACCCTACCCTTTGGATCTGAAGATGACAGTCATCATGGCAGAAATTAGTAATGCTGTAGATCCTTACCCAGGCAAGTTGCTGCTCATCGCTCTTCCACCAATGGTCTATTTGGAAATGAGCTATTTAATCAATGATCACTTTTACGAGGTCCCTGTCAAAGAGGCAGATGGTCCAGGCAACTCTGAGGGCCCGGCCCAACACAGTTACCCCGTGTAGCTTATTCCGTTGAAACGTGAAAGGACAGACAAACAGAAATTCTCATTTAATTTTACTTTACAAAACCTTTATACTATAAATTGAACTAAGCTTAAATTCTCTCAACATTTCAGACCGCTCTGAACTTATTCATCTATAGTAATTAGTGGATAGCGT
>NJDC01000277.1:36016-67877 GCA_002245475.1 Calephelis virginiensis | reverse complement strand
TGCGTTCCGACTTGAGTAGATGCCATATCGACGCGACACAAGTGCATTTCCTATGGTCTAAGTGAAATTAATTTATTTAATTACAAATAGGATATATTACAAATAAGATTTTTATTCTTATTTTGATTTTTATTTTTCGTTCGTTAGGCTTGCCGACTATCACATTGAGGGAGTTTATTAGTGTCTTTGGCTAGTCGTGGGTGCCTTGGTTGTGCCTACCTCTTCGGGGATATGGACGTGAAGATACTGAAAGATTTTTATTCTTATCTTATTTAAGGGCTCTAGGAAGAATCAAGAGATCTAAATGACTATACTACTGACTGATCGTCACATCTCTACATTAAAGTATGTGTCCTTAATTAGGATATCAGCGTTTTTACCTGTCACGTACTGTGTTCAATTCAATGACCTTCGTGATGATGTTTCGCGCATATGTCTAAAATCTTCAAGGCTTTCCCTATATAGTCGCTCACTCCTACTCGTACTTGGTGTTGTTGCAATATTTAACTTTATTTAAATACTTTGTGGGTGTTGTACATTGTTGGTTCATGTTTGAAAGAATTTTTACGCAATTTTAGCAAGAGATACGCTGTGGATAACCTTCGGACATCGCATCAGAGTTTATGGTATCGTACCCAACCTCAATGCGCGGCAATCCTCAATTCCAATATATTTCTTACCTTAAGCAACGCTTTTGTAAACCAGTTACCACCGGCGGTATTTCTTCAAAAGGTACCTTCAAGAAAAGAACTTTTCAGAGATGTCATTCCAAAGGTCGGCAACACATTTGTGATACTCCTGGTGATGCGTATTTCTGTGAACGGTGATGACCATTTACCACCAAGTAACAAACTTGTACGTTTGCTTCCTCTATTATAAATAAATTTTGGACCCTTCTGTTCCTGGCCTTTTTTATTGTCTATCATTATTCTGTTACATATGGCCTAAGATTAAGGCCATGAAACAGTGACGTACCAGACACATTTGTGGTACTTATTTATAGGTTTTTTTATGACATTGGAAGGCAAACAAGCAGACGGATTTCCTGATGTTAAGAAATTCACGCCGCCTAGAGACACCATAGGTAGTAATGGTGCGGTGCTAACCTGAGGCCGAGATGTTAGGCCTCGAGCAAAAGTAAGTTTACCGGCTACATTACCCTCGTTGCAGCAACCTTAACGACCTGTTCCATTGACTTTACACCGCTATCAAGACTTGGTTGCATTAGGAACCAAGTCAGGATGCTCTTTTTAAAATCGCTTCACAAAAGACAAAGAAATCGAGCAATAAACATAACAAAATATAAATGCGTCTAACTATAACATATATTATACAAGCTGCCTATTCTGGCTTCGCTCGGATGTTAATTTTTTTGATTATAAATTGAGATGCAAGCTATCCTGTCTTTCAAGTTGGATCAAACTGCACACGGTGTGCAAATTTGATTCAAATCGGTTAAGTAGTTTAGGAGTCCATCGCGGACAAACAACGTGACACGTAATTTATATACATTAAGATTAGTATTAGTATTAGCGATGCTACACATATCCGACCATACGTTGTGTTTCATGATTCGAAAACTAGAAGACCGAAAAACTCCTCTCTCCTATTTTAAGTTGGCGATGCCAAGAACGTCATGGTTACAGAACAAGACAAGGTAGCAGCAATCCGGGAGGTTGGCAACAAAACTCGACATATATCTCTATAGTTAAATTAGTCTGTGTGTTCTCGATAACCTATGTATAGTAGTACTATTTAAACTATGCGCTTCCAGTTTTGGCGCCATCGAGAGAAAAGATGGACGAAGTTTTTTTCATAATTATTGAATTTCGTGTTAATATTGAGTGAAATTAGTCAATTTTGGTGGCATTTTGTACAATTTTGTTCAGTGAAAGTGCACAAATGAAATAATCATGAAGAAATTAGCGTATCGTATATTTCCTCGTTGCCGCCAATTATTTTTAGTTAAGTTAATTAGTTGCCGCTCATTACATGAGCTTGTGTAAAAAGGCCACCATTTTACCCAAGAGCCTGACACGACTTACTGACGACTGATGACTGATGACTAATTGAAATTGATATAAAATTTGATGCAAATTACTACTTGACTAATGGCTAAATACTAACGTGAAGGCCAAAACCTAAAGAAAGAAAGAACTATGCGCTTCGGGTATATTCGTCAAGCTTCGACTCCGAATGTATTTTAAAGATATCTATATAGAGTTGTTATAACATAATTAACACTTAATGTTTCAAAAAATGTAACTTTGGTGATAAGGGGTGGGGACCAGGAGATTCATGCTACGGGGTTTACTCAGTTTGGACTCCTGTCTCCCTTTACAATACTGTTTTATTTAAGTTACACTATGTTTAAAGCCGCTTTTTGTGGGAGAAAATAATAAAGATTATTATTATTATTATAATCATTTCGCTTAAATTTAGATTAGGTCAACCAATTTAAAAATAAAAGTATGTTTAAAGTGTAAAAAGTGTAAAACCTAAGTGCATAATTCAAATGGTAGTACTATACTAAATCCTAGTACATGTATTAAGTATTCAATCCAACCTTACGCTCAAGGTAGAGATAAAACCATGCACTTATAAGGAATTAGTTTTTGCTGGCTCTCGCGCAACGCCTTGACACAAATGGCGCGGATACTTCCTTCCGGTTCCGCCAGATGTGTACATACTGCAGACCCTTAATCTATACATATAAAATCGTAAAACAACTGTGTTGTGTCATGGAAATTACCTTTGTGATAGGTTACTGGAACGATTCTAAAATCAAAAGATTTTTAGAAATTCTAATCTTAAAAAAAACTGAGTAACCGGTACCGAATAGCCTAGTTTATAAATCAGACCATAATAATGGCAAACACCGACGCTATGGCGAAATGAAAGGTTTGGTACCAATCCCTTGAACGAGCTGTTGCATGACTCTACAATTTAGTCTAAAGTGATTACTTATGTTGGACTTAACTTCATTAGGTCCCGGGTTCCATCAACAATATTTAAAAAAAATCTACAAAAACAAATTTGCCGATCTACCGAGCATGTATCGGTATACATTATTATTGGTTTTTCCAATTTTCTATTAAAAATATGTTGCTCGGGATTGGATATGTGCCCGGTTGGCGATAGGCTTGCCACCTATCGCATTATGGGTAAATGTCTTCGGCAAGTCGTGGGCGCCTCTGCCTGTCTCTTCGGGGATACTAGTGGAATTATCTCCCATATGGAGTCGTCTCTCTCCCTACACCACAAACATGATTGTTCTAACTTTACCTAACCGTAATACAACAAAATAAGTGTATAGTTAGCTTATAATAATACGCAAATGGCTGCCCTGATGTTCCTAGTTATTTTATAAAATATTATCTTTAAAGTAAGTAGTTAATATGTTTAGCAAGTGTACATAATCGCATTATTCAGTTACTAATCTAAGTGTAAGTGCATTCTATTCGAGAATTAGGTCTAAGCTTAGCTTAGCTAGTTTAGCTTAGTTGATTTTTAACCGACTCCAAAAGGGAGGAGAATCTCAATTTGACTGAATATTTTTCAATTTTTTTTTTGTAACATTACATTAACAACATAAAAATTACTCGGCTAATAGCTAACCGATTTTGATGATTCTTTTTTAGAAAGATAGTTCATGATTTCGAAGTGGTCTCGTAATAATTTTACCATGATCCAATCAGTGGTTTTTGAGTTATAACTAATAGTGCATACATTTGTGAATCGTCAGAGTAAACGAAAATTTATGCAATATTGAGTAAGACTCACCTCTGTGGTCTAGCGGTCCGGGTGTTGGACTTGACTGCATGAGGTCCTGGGTTCGAATCCCGGGTCGGCCAACATAAAGAAAATTGGATTTTTCTATTTAAAAAAAAATGTTGGTCGGGATTGGAAGTGTGCCCGGTTGGCGATAGGCTTGCCACCTATCACATCGTGGGACTTTGTGTCTTCAGCTAGTCGTGGGTCCTTGGTTGTACCTCTGCCTACCTCTTCGGGGATATGGGCGTGAAGATACTCAAAAACTACTTTTCCACCCGTATTCAAGAAGTAACTAAGTAATGAAAAAACGCTGTGAGAAGTACAACATTTAACTATGCGTGTCTTACGTTAAGCCATCCAATTCATGAACAATATTTTAGAACTGATTATTGAACTAAATATTGTGTGAAATGCATAATTAAATGTCGTACTTCGCATAGCATTTTTTCAGCACTTAGCCAAGTATGCTTCTTGAATATGGGTATTAGGATGTCGACAAAATTTTAGCGGGACAATTTTTTTGTTACAGAATCCAAAATTAGAATCCGAAATGTTTATTCACATTAACCATACAAGTGGTACTTGTGTGCGTCGACATTTTTATAAGTATTTGAAATACAATGTAACCTATTAAAAAAATACAAACCACACTAATATTATGTGAACATACTTTTATTTGCTAAAATATGTCATAAACCATAACTTTTGGGTAGCAAACTGGCGGCTTTCCGATAGTAAGAGACAATTGTCACCCATAGACACCAAGAATGGGGCATCGATATTTCAGGTCACGTGCGCAAGATAATGGCGAGCATTGACGTCATGGTGGTACGAATGGGTAAGGAGGTTTTTTCAATCAGTACAAGCTAGTGCTTAGCCAGTCATAACTGCCCTGTATGACTCTCTTACTAAGTACGATGAGGTCGTCACATCCCGACGCGGCGGACCTCTACAGACTACTAACCACTCTACCACCTAGTGAAATGAATGAATATGTAGTGAATATTATTTGAATTTAAATGAAGTTTTTACTACTTAAGTACATACTTGTGTTTCTCTATTCTCTATGGACAATTTAACAAGCATTTAAATAATTTAATGCTTTTACGAATAGCTTTATATAAACCTCCTCATGTATCTTAGTTAATTTTTATTTTTTAGATATTCTCATAAAGATTAAGAAAATCGTAATTCAAACACTATCCCGTCTAATTCTGCTTCTGTTTAAATTAAGATATCAATGAGTTAGCTCGTATAATATTGAATATATTTTCTATTATATATTGTGTGTGTGTGTGCGTGTGCGTGTGCGTGCGTGCGTGCGTGTGTGCGTTCGTATATGTGTTTCGTTATCACGTTAGAATGTCTATGTCGATTTAAAAGTATATTTCACCTCGAAAATAGATTATAACCTGCAGAAGGATGAAGTCTACTTTAACAGAATGGGTTTTCTAATTAAAGTTATTTTAACTTCCCCCAAATTTAAATAACTTTAATAGGCGCAAGACGAAGGCCTACATTTTGTCGCAATTACTCATGGATTAGAAGAATAAATAGATTTTAGTATCGTTTTTTTAAAATTATTTACATATTTTAAATAACATAAATTACGTTTTCCAAAATCTCATTTCTCACATCAAATAGTGGTTATATAGTTACGTACCTTTCTCCCCATAAACGTCTCTTGATATATTTGTAAAAAAATCATCTTTTTTACAGTGCTAATTATTTTTAAGGCAATCGCAAAATGTAGTTATAGGTTGCGTCCTTCTTAACAATGTGACGGAGTTCTGCGAACTTCTGCGACGACTGTCACATATCCACTGCCTTATCTATTTTTAAGGTTCCGTACCCAAAGGGAAAAACCGACCCTATTGTTGTCTATTTGTCTGTCTGTCTCCAGGCTGTATCTCATAAGCCGTGATAGCTAGAAAGCTAAAATTTTCATAAAAAATGTATTTCTGATGCAGCAATAACAACAAATACTAAAAATTAAAAAAAAATATTAAGGGGGATCGCCATACATAAACGTGTTTTTCTTGTATTTTTTTGTTCAATATTAAAAACGGTAAAAGGCAGACGCTTCAAATTTTCACAGAATATTTGCTTGTATGTTACCTTTCAAAATAAATAATTAACTAACAATAAAGTAAGTACAACCATACAACAAACGTGATTTTCTATTATAGATGATAGTACGGAACCCTTCGTGCGCGAGTTCGGGCAAGTGCAAGTAAACTTGGCCGTTTTTTTACATGATATCGTTAGTTCTTACCCTTGTAGTATTCTAATGCTTAAGGTGAGACTTATGAAAAGCTGAATAATCTAAATAAAAACTAAATGAAAATCCAGAAATATCAATAAAATTAATGTAACATCACGCTTCAATAAGTATACAACATTATAATTCCAAATTTTACTTGAAACGACTACAGAATAAATGAAATCTTGTGTTGGTCAAGGCTCCTTTGCAGAATAGACCAGCTGCCTTCCTGCCAGGCAACTTGTAAAAGGCGAGTATTTGCTTACCGTTACTAATACTGTGACTTCTGATTAGAGTTTCGCAGCGACCCGCCCGAATAAGTATAACCGCCATATCTATTCTTGCCGTCATAACGTCAGCACTTGCCATTGACGTGTTCCAGTGCGGAGGGTAAGTTAGCCGGTAAACTTTTGCTGCAGGACCAACATGCGGCTGGCAAAAGACACTAAGTCCCACAATTCGATAGGTGGAAAGCCTATCGCTAACCTGGCACATATCCAAACCCGGGCAACGTAATTTTATTAGAAAATTGAAAATATAAATATTCTAATTTTCTTTTGTTACCCGACCCGGGAATCGAACCCGGGAGATCGACGCCAGACAGCTAAACCACAGAGGCGATTAAAACTTTGCTTAAATTCATATTATTATTTGAATCATAAGATCGTATCCTATGTTTCTCGTTAAGTAGTCTAGTATGGATCTGGATGTGGTAGTTCAAGGCTTTAAGAGGCGAGTCCAAAAATGGCGGCGATTCGAGTAGCGCATGCGTAGCGACTACACCTTTTAAGGTTTCTCTCGAGCCTTTTAGAGGGCTAACTACTATGGCGAAGGTGAACAAATGGACGAGTTGCGTTTTTGTTTGCATTGAATAATGGTAAGGAAACTTGACTTCTAACACTAGTCTTGTATTGCATTAAGAAAAAAAGCATCTTCACTCCTATATCCCCGAAAAAGTAGGCAGAAGCACAATCAGGGCACCCACGACTAGCCGAAGACACTAAGTCCCACAATGTGATAGGTGGCGAGCCTATCGCCAACCGGGCACATATCCAATCCCGAGCAACATATTTTTAATAGAAAATTGGAAAAACCAGTATGGCATATTTCTCGGAAAACTTGTATTTTTTTATGTATATAAGAATCAGGTGACACTTCTGTTGGGAATAAACAACTGATACTCACTATATTATAAGATACTGGTACTTAACTACCGGCTTATCCTACTCTCTAGCGTGGAACATGAGAATGGTAATCACTGACTCTATGAAGTCAGGAGTAGGCAATCAAATTACCATCTAGGAAAAACCTTTGACGGCTTCATAAGACTTAGATCAGATGTTCCCCGAGTTGATTCCAAGCTTTTTAAAGAATGTATGGATGTTTTTCTACCAAGAAGGAAAGAAATGAAAGACGAGCGTTGGTTGATTTGTTACTAACACCGTGACTTTGACCAGGTGGTTAGAGTTGAAGTAAAAAAGTAAGTAGAGTTGATAACACTGACATATATTCCTGACGCCATATTTAATTGTCATTGCTCGTTACATTTTTGTTCTGCCTAAAATAAGAATACGAATAAAAAAACAAACGTCATCTATACAGACCCAATATGTCGTTGTCAACCACAGATCCCAGTGACGGACTTACCTTATACATTTAATATACATTATTAAGTAAATGGAGCTCTACAGCGTAAACCCTTTGAGGTATAAAGATAAAAAAGAGCCAATGTTTATCTCTAAACTTTAATCTGATTTTATGCTATCGTTAATTGCAATCGGTTCAACAATTTTCGTGTGAAAATGAGACAAAAGCATAATAAACACTTTTGCTTTTATAATATTTGCATCGATGTTTCAATCTGTTTTTAGCCCCTGACGGAAAAAGGGTGTTATAAGTTTGACGTGTCTGTGTGCAGTCTGTATTTGGCATCGTAACTTCAGAATGGGTTGACTGAATTTGATGCGAACTTTTTGTTTGAAACCATAGATGATCAAAATGGTCCTTAGCTACACTACATTACAGCCAGGCTTTGTTAAAAATTAATAAAAACTTTCAATTTTATGAATATCCTTTTCAATGGTGGTCAAAATAAATAAATATTACTGGACAAGTCATACACATTTATTTATTTATTAAATACCTTTGAACTACTCGTATATCCCTCACGCTATCTATGATTATAAAATATTGTGTAACGTATTACTATTACATACATTTAAATTTGTAATTCTACAGTTTGCGTGCGAAGAATCGTAATGATATTGTAATGGAGGTGTTCAATGAACTTAATGAGAAAAACTAAATTAGTATTTTCTCACCCCTCCCTCACAAACATACATAAACACAACACACACATATTTTTATATGTATTAATTAGTGATTGTTTCAATTAATAAGATTATAATTAATTTTATATATTAAATTAAAGTTAACGTTGTTATTTTATACAATATTTTAAAAAATACTAAAACAAAATCAACAAAAATAATGTTAAAGTAACGGAACTGTGGGATTTGCTGATAAAAGTATTCTTTACTTAAAAGACTTCATACTGTGCTAATTGTGTTAATGTTTTTAACAGAAATAAATATATTTCATTTACAACACCGAACTCTATCCGTATGCTTTGACTTTAGAGATTTTTTTTATGAGACAGTAATCAAGCACACGCTCTTTCGATTATAAGAGACTAGCCGTTACCCGCGGGTTTGATCGCGTGGCAGTCACTTATTATAATCCATTAATAAGGACTTTTATAAAAACTTTCAACCCCTTTTTTACCCCCTTAGGTTGTGTTGGTCCAGGCTCATTTGCAGAACAGACTAACACCGTGATATCCTACTAGGTGGTAGAGTTTCGCAGCGTCTCGCCCGGATTGGTACCACCGCCTTACCTACTCTTGCCACCATAACTTCCAATGCTTGCCGTTGACGTGTTCTGGTTCAGAGGATAAGGCAGCCGGTAAACTTACTTTTGCTCGAGGCCTAACATCTCGGTCTCAGGTTGACAACGCTCCATTATCTTAAAAAAACATTTTCAGAAACGTTTAAATACCTACCAAATCATTTTTAATAAGTAGCCCATAAGTAAACCTTCGTGTTTCTAAATTTAAAAAATACGGTTTTCCATATAAACCTTCAACCGCCATTTCAACCCCTTAAGGGTAAAATTTATAGAAACGTTAAAATACGTATCTACTCATTTTTAACCAGTAACCCAAAAATAAACTTTCTTACATCTAACTTAAGAAATGATTGTCTTCCATACAAAATTTTAGTCAGGACATGTTATTTTATAAGTATAGATATCCGTGGTCTATGGACACCAAATATGTTTTAGGTCGCTGCCCTGTGTTAGACCTAAATTGCAAGTTTACCTCCGTCTACAGACAGCAACACGACAGTGATAAACACAGATATAATGGCGGCAGGAATATGTTAGGGTTGAGCAAGTGGCTGCAATGCACTATCCCAGACTTGTAGGTTATGACCTATTCACTATATGCTTGCCTCTAACGAGCTCCCAGGCATGAAGTGTTTTATTTTACACAGGTCATAGGGGCTGTGTAAGGCAGGGTAGGTGACGAGATATGGGAAACACAGGAAAGTGATGTGCTACGTTAATCTGAATGGCCTGTCAAGTGTCATTTCAATTTCTAGAAGTATAACCTAACAATTATCATATTATTCCTGCTAATACAATTATAATTTATTTTAATTTAATTAATTAATTTTAAAAAAAATATTATAATTTTCGCACATTTTTATGTGTATATTTTGTTTTAAAGACGACTAAAGGTGTTTTTTAAATGGTATATCATAATATTTGTGAAATAGTCTAATATAACTAAATAGATAAATTTGATAATGATTTAATATAAGTGTCATGTACCTTGAAGCCGCGCCGACTATGAAAATGTTTTCGTTACTAGCCACTCCAGCGAACTTCGTTCACTTGGCACTCAATGCTCTCTGCCTACTCTGTGGAGGGACTTGGCGTGACCATATGAATGTATATGTAAGATGACCGGTACATTCAAATGCTACTTTACTTTACACCGAATGTTGTCTATAATTTCTGAACTACAAAAGTTATGCCCAAAATAACAGGTACGGGACACATACTACAAAACAAAAAAGGGGAACCCCTTAAGTAAGCGGGACGAAAAGTATTCTAACGAACTAATCCTAATAACTTTCTCGCAAAATAAAGTATCTTAGCCAAATTTCATTAGGATCGGTGTAGTAGATTCGACGTAAATCGCGGTCATAATATAGACAGACAGACAGACAGACAGACAGACAGATAGAAGTTCTAAAAATGTATTCCGCTGCCCATTTTGATTCGCCTACACTGTATCTGATTTTTTGTATGTTTTTCACAATTCACAATTTTTTCACAGTATAGATTAGGTACTAGTTTTTTTTTTTGCCCGCGACTTTGTTAGTGTAGAAGAGTTTTAATACAAACTTTCAACATTTTTAACAGTAATAAGTTAGGCTCAGTTCTTTAGCTATATGCAAATCAAGTTTTATCAAAATCGGTTCAGCGGTTTAACCATGAAAGATCTTCAGATATATAGACAGACTATCGCATTTATAATATGTATGTACAACTGACGAACTGCTAGTCAGATCTTCATCATAATATATAGGACTGTGTTGGAAAGTTTCGAAAAAGTACATATCCAAGCGCGACGTATAAATTAAATTGGAGTCGGTTTTTTTTTATGCTATTAGAAGGCAAACAAGCAGACGGATTTCCTGATGGTAAGAAATTCACGCCACCCAGAGACACCGAAGGTGATAATGGTACGTTGCCAACCTAAGCCTAGGCCTCGAGCAAAGGTAAGTTTACTTAATATTATAAAAACACCTCTCTCGCTTCTGTGGTCTAGCGGTTCAGTTGTCGGACTTGACTCCATGAGGTCCCGGGTTCGATTCCCGGGTCGGGCAACAAAAAGAAAATTGGGTTTTTCCAATTTTCTAATTAAAAAAAACTCTAGATTGGCTTGGCGATAGGCTTGCCACCTAGCACATTGTGGGGACTTAGTGTCTTCGGCTAGTTGTGGTTGCCCTTGTTTTACCTCTGCCTACCTCTTCTTAGATATGGGCGTGAAGATTGAAGACCTATTTACTTAAAATATTAATTGTTGCGAACTTTAGGCCGAGTTAAATGTAACAAACATCTTAACACTTAACCCTCAGCGAGAGTAACATCTGGGATGCAAGTTCCACATCTTGATCCCCTTCACTTGTTACCATGAGTTTCATATAACCAAAACTTTCTCACAAATAATTATGTTGCATGACTTGATTGTATGAATGGTAATGCGCATGCGCATCTACAATTTACAATAACGATAACGTTTCAGTTCTTGAAAATACTAACCTGCATCCGCAGCTTCGTTTCCTTGGAATCACATTTTCCTTTTATTAAATCAGGCTTTATTTTTAGAAATCAATTACGAATGAATTACTTTTTATTAGAATATAATAGAATTGAATATATTTTCATTCACATTCACCTTACAAGAGGCACTTGTAACGAGTCTATAAAATACTAAAAGTACCACCGGATCGAATTCGAAATAAGTATTACACTCATATTTTTTAGGAACAACAAAAAATGTGTAATAAAAAACCAGTAAATAAAAAAAAAGAAAGAAACTAAATTGATTAAATAAAACATTTATTAAAATTACTATTTTATTTGAAAATAATATAATTAAATCGCAGCAAACTGCAAAAAAGACTTTGTTTCAATACGTAAATTTTTACTTATAGAAAAGTTAAGTATTTACCTCGGTTTCCCTGGAATTCCTCGAAAGTATATGGATTAAAATAAAAAAAAAATTGAAATCGGTTCAGAAATTAGGGAGAAATCGATTAACACACTTAAAAATATATAAGAATCGAACATATAGCCACCTTTTTTCGAAGTCATAATCATATACAATATTTAAATTCAATTCTATATTATATATACAATATTTACACGTGTTCTAGACGGCAACATTTTGAAACAACTTTTTCTTTTTTAGCATTTTTTTCTCTTAAAACCTTACAAAGAAAAGGTCGCCAAAACAACTGTCTACGATGATTTTTCACATCAAGTTAAGTTGCTCCTTTAAAAAGAACGACGGGTTGCACTCCAGGAGTGCCAGCAGAAGTGAAAACTTGAATATTAACGTTGTGCATTTTTGATATTTTGGAATGGTTAGGAAATAGTTTTGCACGAATTGCTTTAATTATCAGTATGAATTATCATTTATGTGGTAGAATACAATGTTTATTTATTACGCTATGGTACACAAACATGACAACACCCGCAACAAGCGCCCTGCGCCGTCTTACGAATTTACGATCAACGTGTCCTGACATGAGTTTAGAAGTTTTTACCCATTCCAAAAAAGTGCGCAACGCAGCTAAAGAAGTTTTCACTTCAAAAATATATAGACAGAGGTCTCTTACGATTTTTTTATTAGTGTTGGGACACCCAACAGAGAACGGTTATTTAGATGCCAGACTTGATATAATGAAGCTGTTTACACTGTTCATTTTAATTGTTATTGTAATTTTGGATTATAACTACAGTTTTATGGCCACAATTAGAGCGCTTGTAATGATTATTAAACACATATGAAGTAGCTATAGGTTACTTTTGATATAAAAGTATCTTCACACCCATATCCCCAAAGAGGTAGGCAGAGGCACAACCAGGGCACCCACAACTAGCCGAGGAAAAGTGATAGGTGGCAAGCCTATCGCCAACTAGGCATATATCCAATCCCGGGCAACGTTATCCTTAATAGAAGATTGAAATTACACAATTTTCTATTTTTTGTTATTGCCCGACCCGGGGATCCAACTCGGGACGGGAAGTCAAGTCCGACACCAAACCGCTATGCCACAGAGGCGATAGTTCTGAGAACATTGTAAATACGAGTACGTGGTAGCGTGAAGCATTTCACCTGGTTTTGGGACCCTGCCTTATCTATGCTTGCAGCCTTAGCGTCGAAGATCACCATTCTCGTGTTCCATGTTGGTAGACAGCAAGTATATTTCCTGATGTGCCTTAAGATGGCCACACACCACTGAAAAACCAATAGTGCCTATGGCGATGGTTATGTTACTATCGGAGACCTGGCTGCTTGTTAGGTATTCTGTGTCATAAAAAGATAACAAGGTAATTTTCACACCGGAGAGGTAGGCAAAAATACATCTAGTCCACCAAGGATTTGTGAACTCGCTAACTGGCCACTTATCCAATCCCGGACCCTTTTGTTGTTTTCAAAAAATTTAAAAAACACGTTTTGTTTTGCCAGACAAGAGAAACGAGAGTATGACATCATGTAGTCATCACCAAAGCCAAACTACTACACCACAAAGGCGATTAAAAGTAGAAAACTTTTAAAATAACTCAAGAAACTGATTATCTGATTGTAATTATGACTGAGAAAATTGGCGAACAGAAAAACAATAAGTACTATTTAAAAAAAGTATCTTCACGCCTATATACCCGACGAGGTAGGCAGAGGCACAACCAAGGCACAAGCAACTAGCCGAAGAAACTAAGTCCCATAATGTGATAGGTGGCAAGCCTATTGCCAACGGGGCACGTATCCAAACCCGATCAACATTTCTTATTATTAGAAAATTGGAAAAACCAAATTTTCTTTTTGTTGCGCGACCCGGGATTCGAAGACGAGACTTCATGCAGTCAAGTCTTAAGTTTTTCAAATCACTTGAACCGCTAGACCACAGAGGTGATTTATATTAGACTATGTCACAAATATTATGATATACCACTATTTAAAAACACCTTTAGTCTATAACACATAATATACACATAATAAAATGCGCGAAAAGCCTATTGACAAACGGGCATATATCCAATCCCGAGCAACGTTTATTTTATTAAAAAATTGCAAAAACCCAATTTTCTTTTTGTTGCCCGACCCTGGATTCGAACCCGGGACCTCGTGCAGTCAAGTCCAACAACTGAACTGCTAATCTTATCTTCTTCAATTTCAATCAACTGCAATCTTATCTTTGTTAGAAAATTGAGAATATACATTTTCTAATCTTTTTTGTTGCCCGACCCGTGCACGTTGAAGTATCTTCACGTCCATATCCCCGAAGAAGTAGGCAGAGGTACAACCAATGCACCGACGACTAGCCGAAGACACTAAGTCCCACAATGTGATAGGTGGCAAGCCTATCGCCAACCGGGCACATTTCCAATCCCGACCAACATTTTTTTTTAATTAGAAAATTGGAAAAATCCAATTTTCTTTATGTTGGCCGACCCGGGATTCAAACCCAGGACCTCATGCAGTCAAGTCCAACACCCGGACCGCTAGACCACAGAGCGCACGTTGAAATTCTTAATAATAAGTTAAAAAAAAAAGTTAATAATAAGTTCTTTTGTTTTAAGAACTTATTATTAAGAATTTCAACGTGCGTGCAATTTTATATACATATTTAGATTAATTACTGTTTTATTATATGTTATAGATAAGGGAGCGAACAAGCACACAGACACAAAACTTTGTAGTGTTAAGTTTTCTACTATTAGTCAATAAAAATAAAATGTTATAACATTTTTACAAATTAAAAACAGAAAAAAAATGGTAATACTAAGAGTTGGAGGTCGTCGTGGTTAGTAACAGAGCCTGTTTATAGTCGTAAGTACCACTGTTATGATAATGGGCGTGCGTCATCTTCATAACTTTTCTAGATAACGATAAAAGTTTAAAAAACAGTACTCTGATGTCTACAAAGGAGGAGGATATTTATTCGACTGAATTTTTGTGCACTTTCATAAGTGAATACTCAACTAATAAATAAGTATCTTCACTTTCTTATCCCTGAAGAAGTAGGCAGAGGTACAATCAGGGCGCCTATTACTAGCCAAAGACACTAATGCTCGATTTCACCAAGAGCTCCTATTTTTAGGGGACCTTTTAACTTGTTTTAGGGGATGGTTTTATATTGAAACAGTCCCGTAAGTAACGTTAAAAGGTCTCCTAAAGTATAGGGGTTCTTGGTGAAATCGGGCATAAGTCCCACAATGTGATAGATGGCAATCATATCGCCACCGGGGTACATATCCAATCCTAGCAACATTGTTTGTAAGAAAAATTATAATACTCATTTTCTTTTTGTTGACCGACCCAGTGATCAAACTCGGGAACCATGAAATCAACTCCAACAATTGAACCGCTAGACAACAGAGGTGACATTACTAATCCAATAAATCATATTTCGATGGTTTCTTGTCGGAAAGGTAGGTGATAGTTATATTTATTATTTGCCATGCATATTTGATTACGATCTGACTAGTGACTTTTAGGTCATCGTACTTTGACTTATTTAGACCGATTGCACTAATGCAACATTTTTTTATGTCATAAAATAGCAAAACAAGGAGGATCTTATAGATATTCTACATATTGCTGATGCATCTTATGGCCAGGATCTTACGCACCTACTTCTAATCTATTTGCTACAAAATCCTCCTGCAAGGAACATACCCATAGCAAGCACTAAGCTGTAGCGCTAAATAATAGAACAAGTTGATGTTATCCATCTACGCGAGCTTCTGCACTACACTATCGATCTAGACCGTTTAGGTGAGTTAGCTAGTTGAGGATTGGGTAGCTAGTATGATAGGACTCATTACCTAAGATCTGGCCGTAAGATAGAGATAAGAGAGGCATCAGTAACTTCTAGATTAGGTATCTATAGGTGACAATTTTATTATTTCTATATGCGTTGATCGTAGTGGTAGCGGAGCGCCCAAGTTACTAGTTTACCATCAGCTCGACGGACCGTCACATACCGAAATCCGTAAATATAATACAGTTATCTGAATTACATCCTTAAACTGTAGGAAAATTAAGAATTATTGAAAAATATTGGTCAGAGACCGAGAATGTGTCCTAATTAATATTTAACTGCGACTCTACATTTAACTATTAAAAGTTAATTAAGTTTGAGGTAAAAGTTACAACATGTTTTGAAATAATTGTAATATTGTACTTTTATTTCAAATTAGATCATGCACTTCCCTCGTATTGGCTGGGTCTCCTGTGTATCATCTGCTATATGCATTTGCTGCTTGTGAGAGGCAAGTAAAGTTTAAAACTAATTAATAACATGGTTTTGAGTCGAAAAGCTAGACTTGCTTTGCATAATTCTATGCTTATCCCAACGTTATTGTATAGAAGCGAGAGTTAGGTATGTCAGAAAAAGCATGAAAGTAGGATAAATGCAGTCGAAATGAGAGCGCTACGGAAAATCTGTGGCGTAACGCTAGCTGACCGCATTCGCAAAAGTGAGATCCGAGAAAGAGTGGAATTGAAAGAAAGTGTTAGTGTTAAAATGCGAAAGAGCATGCTCCGCTGGTTCGGTCATGTGGTAAGAATGACAGATGAAAGATTGACAAAGCAGATATATATACAATGCGAATGTGGATGGATATAGGTACCCGGGGAGACCAAGGTTGACGTTCCACGATCAGATCACTTGGATATTATCCGAGGGTGGTGTCAAGAGTCTCCGAAACCGGCGTGTTTGTATGAAAAGGGTAGCAAGACAGGTCTGTCAGGATCGTGAGTTCTGGCACTCAATACTTTCTGCCTAACCTGTAAGGGACTTAGCGTGACGAAATGTATGTATGTATGTATGTATGTATGTATGTATGTATGTATGTATGTATGTATGTATGTATGTGTAGAGTTCCGTGCTGCAACTCGTCCGGGTAGAGTTCCGCCTCACCTATTCCTGTCACCACAATGACACTTTCATGTTCCGTGTAAGGTAGGTGTATAACCTCGTCCACAAGACAACGACGGCTTACAATATTTACGCCATCTATGGTTGTCTTTTAACATCGAGAGCCGTGTTTCGCTTGGACTTTAGTGGAATGAAATTAAACTTAAATAAAAAAAGTGTGTGTACGATTCACACACGATAGAAGTGAAACTTCACTCAGTAAATCGACAAAAGAATGAGATGAATATATATTTGTGTCTTTTACCTGCAAAAGAATGAGATGAATATATATTTGTGTCTCTTACCTGTCGTTTTTCCGTTGCACCCGTTTTGAAATAACAACTATTCTAAAGAAGTTTCACCTCAAAACACTTTTTTAAATGATATGAAGCGCAAAGTCGTTACATAACCAAGTATGACCCTACCTTAACAATTTATACCTTTTTTTGTTCACTGCTACATATATTCATATAGCACGATTGTTCATATTTCTATAGAATTCATACTTTAAATCGACAGTAGGCACTTGCTGAATTCTAGTTTAGACCATTTCAAATGATATAAAATGCAAAGTCAAAATTTCTAAAATCGTCATTAATGTAACTATGGCTCTACCTGAACAATTTAAACCATCCATATTTTTACTTTAACTCTTAAGTTTAAGTTTTAGCCCTGATGATGCTGTATAAGCGAAAACGGTAGGCTACTAATTGCAAAGTAATAAATTATAAGTGATAAGTAAAACAGTACAAGTGTTTCTTTCTTTAAAAATATGAATATTTGGAAGTTTTACCAAGCACCGACGATGGAAAATATCAAATAATTTAAACCATTTTGTTTGTTAATGGCTACAGACATTTATATAAATGCGAAATTGTTAATATTTGTACAGTATTCAGCAAGTACCTACTATTGACTTAAAGTATGTTTAAATCAATAGTAGATACTTGCTGATTTTTTTTCAAACCGAAGTAAAATGCGAAATTAGAACCTCACTATGACTTTACCAAAAAAAAAGGTTTTAACATCATTTATCCTTTGTTCTATGTTCATTAAAATAATGGATAACTCGTGGACACTGGCCAAGAAAGGCATCAGTGCATGTAAACGACCGATAGCTGGTGAGTATTGACCTATCAGACGGCTATTATATCCATAAAGCTCGTCTATCAACTTTCTTACAAACATAAAGCTTTACCATACAAAATCCACGGGTTCAAGATGACAAGTCAATGACATCGTAAAACTTTGTCAAGTGAAAACAATTCCGGCGACAACTAAGTTGATATTCTCATAATGGAGTCATGACCTCAGTAAATATGACTCTACTAAAAAAATCCATTATATATTGTGGGCTTACTCCTACTTGTATAATAATACATACGAATGTTTGTTAAACTGTCTGTCTGTTAAACTTTCACGGATTGGTTGTGATAAAACATTATATGCATATACACCGGAACTCAAACAGAGGTTACTTTTTTCAAAAATGAACCCCTAAATGACTGTATTCGGGTATGAAATATTGTATAAAAATTTGTTCTATTCCGATTGAGTCGCTAGTAAACAGCAAGTAATATTATAATGGAGAAAAATTTGTTAGCATTGATTAGACTCTAGAACTACCAGACCTATAAACTAAACTACTGAAATATTCCAATACCATTAGAATAAAAATACTAAAATAAAAAAAAGATAATTAAGAAGAACCCTACATTATTTTTAATGAACATAGGATGGTTTGTTAGAAAGGTTAAACGAGAAAGGGCATGCTCCACTGGTTTAGTCATGTGGAAAGAATGACAGATGAAAGATTGACAAAAGGGGTTGTTAACAATGCGAATGTGGATAGATGTAGGTGCTCTGGGGAGACCAAGGTTAACATTTCACGATCAGATCGCTCGGATATTCGGTCAAAAGCCTCCGAAACCAGCGTGTTTGAATGAAAAGGATAATGAATGTGGAGGAAGCCAGCCAAATTTGTAAGCATCGTAAGGTCTGGCACTCTGCCTACTTCGTAAGGGACTTAGCGTGAAGATATGTATCTATGTACGTGAAATTTGAAAAGTGATGACATCAGTACCTAACTATAACTCTACCACAAAAAATATACCATTTTATTTTTCTTCGATTTCACACCTGGTGGTGGTTGAAACCTGGTGAATGGGAGGACACCGTGTGTTTTTAGTTAGTAGTAGTCCACTGGTCCTAAAAGTGGCAGATATCCTGCGAATTTGCACACCTGAAGGTGATGAATAAAGAAATTAAAACATTTTATTCTGCACCAATAATCACATTATTAAAATACTTATGTATTTTAATTTGGTAGTTACAAATTTGACGAAAGATTTTAGGCGACCTCATCGATTCCGAGTAAGCTCCGGACAACCTTAGGGTGAAGAAGATGGGCCCTGTAGTACCGGGCGACGAATAGGACTACGGTATCCACTGGCTTTCGTAAGAGGCGACTAAAAGAGGGCTGGGGCTGGGGTACACGAAAATGGCTGTAACAATTCAAATGCTTTCGTATTTATGATATACAAACTTATATCATAAATACGAATGTTTGTCTGCTTGATACACTTTCACGGACTGATTTTGATAAAAATTACATGTATATACACCCGAGTTCAAACAGAGCTCAATTTATTCAAAAATCTACCTCCAAAGGACTCTATTGGGGGATGAAAATTTGTATGAAATTCTTATAAGCTGACGGAGTCGCGGGCAAACATCTAAAAACAAATATAAACTATAAACAAACATAATATTGAAAAAAATATACCTTAAATATTTTCCATGTATGATATCGTCATCATGTTACGTAAATACGATGATCTGTTCTTCGAACATTTTAAAAGAATACGTTTGTTTAGTCAACATTGATAGACAATATATTGGTGACTCATATGCTTTTATTACTCATGCTCTATACATGGTCATTGGTCATATTCAAATATATGTTATTTATGTCTTTCCTTATACATATATGCTTCTATATTTCCCTTTTTGACAAAGAGATGCGATGACCCCATCGTTAAATCGAAAACTAGCAATCTAGATTATGAGATTATTCATGCAGTCAGGCAGATAAGATGGTAACTTGTAGCACAGCTTGTGGAGTTCAGCAAACAAACTCGAACTGATACCATTTTTAGAGACCCTCATTGCTTTAGTACTTGCAATCGTCGTATTCCGGTTTTCAACATTTTATTTTACAGACGTCTTCAAACAACTTGAACACAACAAGCAACAATAAAGGTTTCTAATTTCAGGGATAATGATGTTTGATGGCATTTAAAATTCACATTCATGCTCTTACCTGCTGATGCACTAGTCTTTTACGATGCCCAGTTTTTATTTTTATATAAATTAAAAAAAACAGAAATTTGTTTAGTTGACATTAAGATTAAGTTTTATCAAGAGTATTAATTAATTATGATTATAATCATTGCAAAAAATACATCTAACTAGGTGCAGAGATTATAAAATGTCAGTTTTGTAAGAGTAATAAATGATTATGATTATAATCATTGTAAAACTAAACCAGCATCTCGATTAAGATTTTAGTGTTATAAGAATTATAAATGATTATAGTTATAGTCATTGTAAAAGAAATGAAAAAGGATATGACTCTCAGGCAAACTGGTTTAATAATTGAAGTGCAAATGAGTTCGGCTTCTGAGAATTCTAATAAATGTAAAACAGGAAATAATAATAGTCTGAATGTAATTAACGGTATTTACAACTGGGCTTATGTTCCTACATGTCTATCGATTGAATTCAAGATTTAGTAGTATAAATAAATAAATGTTTCTGGACAAGTAACACAAATTGAATCTAACCCCAAAGTAAGCAAATTATATGCTTGTGTTATGGGTGTTAGTCAACGATACTATTACATATAAATACTTAAATAGATACCAGAATAAATTTAAAAAGCACCCAGATCCGGAAATGCAGACATTTAAATGTTCTTCACACAAATGCCTGCCCACGTCGGGAATCGAACTAGAGCCTCACGGTTGGTCAGTGTAGTTAGGTCTGTACGCTACGCTAGTCACTCGACCAACGAGGCGGTTAAGGTTAAGATTCAGACTTACAGCCGCTCTCACAGACGTTAATGAAATTTAATTTTTTGTCCTCGCGCTTGATAAAACTTCCAAATATTCATATTTTTAAATGAATTCCAAATATTCATATTTTTTACCCCGTGTTGATCCGGGCGCCTTTGTAGAATAGACCATCTGCCTTCTTGCCAGGCAGCTCGTAAAAGGCGAGCATAAGATCACCGTCACTAACACCGTGACATCTGACTAGGTGGTAGAGTTTAGCAGCGACTCGCCCGGATTGGTACCACCGCTTTACCTATTCCTGCCGCCATAACGTCATGACGTGTTCCGGTTCGGAGGGAAGGTAGCCGGTAAACTTACTTTTGCTCGAGGCCTAACATCCCAATATCAGGTTGGCAACGCACCATTACTACCTTTGGTGTCTTTAGGCGGCGTGTATTTCTTAACATCAGGAAATCCGTCTGCTTGTTTGCCTTCCAATATCATAAAAAAAAAGAAGTGGAAGTGAATGAAATAGTTTAAATTTTAGCCCTCATGATGCCCTTATAAGTAAAACCGGTAGGCTAAATTTTATAAAATAATATGTGATACGTAAAACAGTGCAAGTGTTTTTTTCATTTAAAAATGTGGACGTTAATTATCTTTTAATCAGTCCTTACGTCTACAATTTTTAAAAAAAA
This sequence comes from Calephelis virginiensis, assembly GCA_002245475.1. Lineage (NCBI taxonomy): Eukaryota > Metazoa > Arthropoda > Insecta > Lepidoptera > Riodinidae > Calephelis > Calephelis virginiensis. Next base: position 46,303 of record NJDC01000277.1, on the reverse strand, counting down.
AGGGGAGGTTCCCAATTCGACCGTACGTTTTTTTTTGTATGTTATGCGAAATTAAATAGCCAATCGATTTTGATTTTTTTTGGAATTATAGACCATGGTTTCAAGGTATTCCCATATTAATTTTATCATGATCCGACTGGTGGTTTTTGAATTCTACTTAATAGTGCATAAAATGTTCGTTTATGTTGACGACCTTATTATTGATGATATTGGTAAAATTTATGTGGACCATACAAAATTGTGACATACCTAAATACATTAAAATATGTTACATGATTGACGTTTTTATGTCACACGTCCATTACACAGTCAATTAAGCATCAGTCTATTCCATCAATCATGAATTACGTTTAAATGTTGACCGCCTCAATGGTCTAGCGGTTAGCGTACACGTCGAACGCCACCGACAATCACGAAGCTCTAGTGTGAGCCTCGTTGGTCGAGTGGCTAGTGTACTCGCCTAATGACATCGACCAACCGCGAGGCTCGGGTTCGATTCCCGACGGGGGCAGGCATTTGTGTGATGAACATTTAGATGTCTGCATTACCGAGTCTGGGTGTATATTAAATATATATGTATATTCTGGTATCTATTTAAGTATTTCAATGTATTAGAATCGTTGACTAACACCCATAACACAAGCATATAATTTACTTACTTTGGGGTTAGGTTCAATTTGTGTGTCTTGTCCAGGGATATTTATTTATTTCTGGTTCTGGGTGTTTATTAAATTTATTCCAGGTATATATTTAAGTATTTCTATGAAATAATATCGTTGACTAACACCAATAACAGAAGCTTATAATTTGCTTACTTTGGGTTAGATTAATTTATGTAAATTGTTCTGGGATAGTTATTATTTACAATTAAAAAAATATTTGTTAATTTATCTAATAACATCGCTTCATGCAAAAATCGCTTCCTACTCAGTAGGTTATCCGTCAGTCATAGTGTGACTATAGAAAAACTGACAGCACAAGCTACAGCGTATTGGAAGTTTCAATTACAGATTTCTAATTACTAGTAGTCGCCCATTGGTCAAAATTCGATCATAATAAATTTCAATTACTTGTTGATAAGAACGCCATCTTCATTTCTCAAGATCAACTACTTTGTTTCCAAACTTTTTAGTGTGTCTGTGATTTTTTATCGTTATCATCAATATATTTGTTTGTGTGTGTCAAATGCATGGTAGTGTGGGTAATGTTTTATTTATTAATTTAATGTACCTACTTTATAAGCTTTATAATACTATTATTTATTGAAAAATATTAGTGTTCTGCACTTAATAATAATGGAGTTGAATTAAAAACTGTATGAATAATTTATTCCCTTTTTAAACGTATTTATTTATTTTTATTCAATAGCCCATTAACTACGACTTTCATACAACCTTTTTTTTATTTAATGATATTGGAAGGCAAACATGTGGACGGATTTCCTGATGGAAAGAAATTCACGCCGCCTAGAGACACCAAAGTTGGTAATGGTGCGTTGCCAACCTGAGGCTGGGATGTTAGGCCTCGAGCAAAAGTAAGTTTACCGGCTACCTTACCCTCCAAATCGGAACTCGTCATGACGTTATGGCGGCAGGAATAGGTAAGGCGGTGGTACCAATCCGGGTGAGTAGCTGCGAAACTCTACCACCTAGTCAGATGTCACGGTGTTAGTGACGGTAAGCCTGTGCTCGCCTTTTACGAGCTGCCTGGTAGAAAGGCAGATGGTCTATTCTGCAAAGGAGCCCAGACCAACACGGGGAAACACTTTTGACGTCTACTTCACTTCAGGGGTAGAATTTCCAAGTATATAAATATCAACACAACGACCCTACTCACCAAATTTCATGGCTGTAACTTTAATAGTTTCTTCTCGGCGATGATTAATCAGTCAGTCAGTCAGGTTATGTTATTTTATGAGTACAATTAATATCATCTACAGTAGACATCTCCTAGACTATGTATTTTATTGATGTCAGCCAAAGAGTATATAAATACTACGTAATAAGAGGCGGGACTTCCATAGATATGTACATAGCAAACCCGAATTTGTATGATTTGAAAGTAAGTCTAAAGGCATTTAGATATAAGGCAACTAGTCTCATATGATTTGGGCGAATAAAAAACATAGCAAACTTATTTTTTTTCATTTTTTATATAAAAGTTGCGCTAAACTGATGTCAGCTTTCGACATAGTCCACAGTTGTTTCCTGCCATCAGCGGTGCTTGATCTCTATACTTTTTTATTGTATTTTTTTTTCTTTTTTTTTAAATACGCAACAACTTAAGTTAGATATATCTCTCTCTATCTAACTTTATAACAAAAGTGTCAATGTCGGAATCCCAACAAAATGTTAGATGGGTAAGTAGAGATTCTACCTTATACTGAATCGTGACATGACAATGTGTACACTGTTGTTCGGGAAATTGGCTGCCGACATTCAAACATCGCAAATAAATATATAAGATAGGAGTTTTAGGATTAATAAACAGGAACCCTTTGTATCTTCTTTCCAATCAAGCTATGGCAAGCTTAAACTTAAAATAAAAAAAACTGGTTGCAAGCAGTAAAAGTTAAAAGTGACTTATTTTAAGTTTCAAAAAAATAACTTTTCTAAAAATAGTCCGATATTTTTGATGAAAACCGAACTCGATAGATTAAATAAATCTTCATTTTTTTTATTGCTGTTGTATTTAAAACTATTCTGTTTTAGGCGGTATTCTGAAAGCTTATAAAAAATTTCAAGTACTCTGAGAAAACAAATTACTTCGTATTCAATAAAAGTCATGTCTGCGTAATGAAAAATAATATGGCAAGGGTTATTTTAATCCAGGGCCTATAGTCCCCTATTAGCTTGAAGCATAAAAGGAAATACCCCGAATTTTGTGCGTACACTTTACACTTTGCCTTGTAAATGAATCTAACGCGAATATTTTATAGACTCGACAAATTCTGAAACTATTAGTTTTATACTATTATTTTATTCTAGTACTAGTTTATTAATTATAAACATTTGGCATAGAAAACTGCAAGTACATGAAGCAAGTTTCAAAAGGTAACCAAAAAATATGTTTTTCTTGAAAATGGAATTTACATAAAAAGTCAGACTTACCATACTTTATAATAGAGACTTACTTAGGGTTAGATGACTTAAGAAGGAAGGGAATTCGAAATAATGGTGGTAATTTTGTTTCGCACTCAATAGACTAATTTTAAGTTATCGCTGTCTTAATTCAACGATAGTAACAGAAAGAGACAAAACACTTTTAGTGCTGTCAAATTAGACCGTACACGACTCATAAAAAGGTTGATTAAAACATCACAATTTGAACTGTTCGGACTAATCTGATATGTCTAAAACGTTCCATCTCTTTTGTTTTTGTTTCATTTGAAAAAGATAGCATGCATCTAAAATAACTTTAGTTTGTGAACAGGAGAAGCACTACAACTGTCACGACTTCTAAAATGTTTCATCGTCATAACCTGCTGCCCAGCGGACCACCTGGAAGTACTCTTTCAAACAAATTTCTAAATCGGTTTCAATGTCTTTAAATAACATTTAAAAATCAGACGAATGAAAACGTCACCTTTCGATGAAAAACAGATATTCAATAAATTATTATACCTAAAACCGAATTGGAGGAATATGGGGAAGAACAGCAGAATAATTTCAGGAAAATTATAATAAATTCAAGGAAAAGGAAACAAATACTCATTATATTTATAGGTCAATTTAATGTCCATTGCAATAATATTTCAATTACTGACGTGGAGATGTAATGACCCCATCGCATTCTGGGAAATCTAATGACTTAGATTGCTGGATTGTTCCACTTGCAGACTCACGGCCAATATTAATAATCAATTTTAATCCAAAATTTGCTGTCCGAGATTGATATTTTGATCTATTTTTATGTTATCGCTTGCCAATGACATATCTGTGGATAGGATAAATATGGCAATTAGGTATAGGAAAGGCCGACGGATACGCAGCTATCTACATGGCTTGAAATCCTTCCTTAGAGGTATTTTTATTAACATTGGCCGTAAGAGGGTGATAGAGACCTGAGGTGACGAGTACAGTTTTTTTTAAGAGCTTTACCTTTTTAACCTAGCCTAAAAAAGAGAAGATTTTCAATTCGGCTGTATGTTTTTTTTGTGTATTTGTAAATCAATTCCCCGGCCATAAGGTATCGAATTTAATGATTCTTTTTTCAAATATGACATACGGACAAAAAGTTATGCGTTATTAGGTATAACCACTAGTTGGATCCTGATATGATTTATATGTGGGACTATGCCAGAATCATTATCCATTCGCTACCTTTTGAAGAAAAAACAATGAACTCGCAACGTGGTACCCAATGAAACAGTTGAAGTTTCTGCTGTTTTAGTGCGCTAAATTATTGTATAATACAATACTTTTGTATTATACAATAATTTAGCGCATATTTTTGATATATTTGCTTCATGTACTTGCAGTTTTCTATGCCAAATAATAAACTAGTACTAGAATAAAATAATAGTATAAAACTAATAGTTTCAGAATTTGTCGAGTCTATAAAATATTCGCGTTAGATTCATTTACAAGGCAAAGTGTAAAGTGTACGCACAAAATTCGGGGTATTTCCTTTTATGCTTCAAGCTAAGTATAACCGAAACGACCTTACCGTAAATGTTTTCTATGCAATGGAAGAGCGGTCCCACCTTACACAAGTGCGCTTGCACTTAAAAGCAGGCTCCGATCTCGCATTGTGTTAATGTACAAAAAATAATAGTATCTTCACGCCTATATCCCCGAAGAAGTAAGAAGAGACACAACCAGTGCACCCACGACTAGCCGAAGATTACTAAGTCCCACAATGTGATAGGTGGCAAGGCTATCGCTAACCGGGCACATATCCAATCCCGAGAAACTTTTTTTTTATTAGACAATTGGAAAACCAAAAAAAGAAAACAATAAACTTTTTTTTATTTTTTATTGTATCCAAGGACTACAGGACTACAAGGACTTCGCTTTATTACGCAAAAAAGCTGGTGTCAATGAACCCTTATCCCTCGAATACACAAATACAGCTTGTATGTGTAAGAAAGCATAAAACTAACGGTAATACAAGAATACAAATTGGTAAAACGATATACAAGAGCAGAGTGAGTCAACGCATGACGCATCGTTACTGCATGGGGTGCAGTCAATCGATACTCACAGACGGACAATCTACAACTATATATCACGGGTACACTGCGATCTTACTGTCTAGCATGGGGTGAAATATATTGATTTGTCATAGGAATAAGAATTATTCTAAGACTAAACACATAAAACAGCAGAAGAGCGAATTTGTTGCAATTTATTTAGAAACACTTGTACTATCAACAATATATTTTGTTATTTTTTATTTTTATGGTTTAGCCAACCGGTTTCGCTATACAAGCATCATCAGGGCTATATAACAACTCAACTATAACAGTTAACAGTATAACCACCAAGCACCGACGATAAGAAGTATAGAATCTAGCGAATTTGGTATTTAGAAATGATTGAAAAAATAGGCTAACAGATACAACAACTAAAGCGCAGAGAAACTTTTAAAAACTGACTTCAATTTTGATAATAGCTTGTCTGAGTTAACTAAAATACTCATTATTAAGTATAATTTAAATAAAACATTTCTTTAGTAATCAAATTTACCGCTTTACCTCTGACGATTCATCGTTCATTCATTTCAATGAAATCGACCACCTCTATATTATGTCGTAGCGAATTTGGTATTTAGAAATAATTGAAAAAATAGGCTAACGGATACAACAACTAAAGCCCAGAGAAACTTTTAAAAACTGACTTCAATTTTGATAATAGCTTGTCTGAGTTAACTAAAATACTCATTATTAAGTATAATTTAAATAAAACACTTCTTTAGTAATCAAATTTACCTCTTTACCTCTGACGATTCATCGTTCATTCATTTCAATGAAATCGACCACCTCTATATTATGTCGTAGCGAATTTGGTATTTAGAAATAATTGAAAAAATAAGCTAACGGAACCAATAATTTAAATGCAATGAAACTACAAAAAACTGCCTTTAATTTTAATAATAATACGTCGTTAATGTTCACAAAAATACTTATAATTTTTATTAATCAAATTTACCTCTCTGACTATGAAATGAAATAAAAATACCACCTCTATATTATGAGATATTTATTGCAAAAAGAATCATAAAAACCCATTTTTAGACTTAGACGCGTTACAAACCAACTAATAAAACCCAAAACGAATAAAGAACCCCATTGAAAAATATTTAAAGAAGACTAAAAGCGATAATTAGAACACAATTGAAACTAATTTAGTATAAAAGAATATTAAAGATTTCAGTACATGAATGTGATAAGAAAAAACAATAATCACAAGAATCGCAAAATAACACATAATTTTTCTCTTATTTTATTAAATTAATATGACAATTAGAAACTAACAACAACAAACTACTTTGCTTGACTATCCACAAAAGATTTCTCATTAATCCAAGTTTTCTTCTCGTAAAAACACCAACGGTTTCTTAAGTTTTTTTTATGATATTGGAAGCCAAACAAGCAGACGGATTTCCTGATGGTAATTAGAAATACTCGCCGCCTAGAGACCAAACCACAGGTGGTAATAGTGCGCTGCCAACCTGAGGCCGGGATGTTAGGCCTCGAGCAAAAGTTAGTTTACCGGCTACCTTACCCTCCAAACCGGAACACGTCATGACGTTATGGCGGCAGAAATATGTAAGGCGTTGGTACCAATCCGGTTGAGTCGCTGTGAGACTCTACCACCTAGTCAAATGTCACGGTGTTAGTGACGTTAAGCCTATGCTCGGCTTTTACGAGCTGTCTAGCAGGAAGATAGATGGTCTATTCTACAAAGACCCACACACGCCCAGACCAACACGGGATAAAAAATGATAATTTTCTTATAAGTAATTTAAGTATGTGCGTGTAATTTTAAGTTAAACGGGTTAACTAATTTGAGAGTTGAAAATAATAAATACTCGTGTAAAATTATATATAAGATAAATGTTGTATAACTTCTTCTCATTATTGTCATTCGTAGAACTTCAGCTATTGTTGTTCCTTATTTTTTTAAAGGTCCCAACTCTGTGATAACATTCGAGGGTCAAGCAGGAAACACGCTTTACCGTTCTGGGTGTCAGCAGTAAATATGAAAACCGTCTGCTTTGTTTTGTATACTTAATTTAAAAGATATATCAATAAACCCAAATAAATAATTTATAAAAATAATTCAATTATTAATACAAAAATAAATTATTTATAAAAATAATTTAATTATTTATAAAATAACACATTAGCCACTACTTTTACCAGCAGTCAGTCTATTTACATTAATTTGACAGTTAATAAAAAACAAGTGAATCGTCTGTGCGTTGTCCGACCGTAATCTTCATCTAATTGGTGTTGAAGCATTTCTCCGAGATCACGAGAGCGTGCTTTCTCTATGAGTTAGCATTTTTACTTAATTACCGACACATATTAACCTATATTACAGTGTTTAATTTGCCAAAAAATTACTTTACTTTTGAAATCTATACTTATAAATGCGATAGTGTGTTTGTTTATCCTTTTCGTCGCAACGGAGTGATGTTATGATATCATTTGTAAGTGTAGAGATAGTCAAGAGGCTGGAGAGTAACATAGGCTATTTTTTTCACGATATTTTAACGGGATGCCTAAGTAGGGCTAAATAGCAATATATTTTTTATTGTTTTTAGCTGCCACTCGCGGTTTTGCCCGTATACCAATTTACATTTTTTTATAAATTGTAGCCTATACGTTATTCTAATGTATGAGTTATGTTTTTGGAAAGTTGTATGTAAATTTGTTAAGTCATTTGTATGTGAAAAAAGTAAGAAACATCCATTGGTTTATCACAATCGCCTGGCGAAGTCATATACACTTTGCTCACTATTTGTTTGTATAGTGTACTGCGCAAACTAATTGCATAATACAAGTAATATATCTTGTTTTATCTCAAGCTCAAGTTGTGTGAATACCCATAGGTTGAGTAACGAGGACGATGTGTCTACGATACGTATGACAAAACTATGTGACTCACTTCAATGTTTGGAAATTTCAAGTTACAACACTGGCAACCCACAAGCTCTACTTTACTGTTATATCGAGAGCAAGCAAAACTTAGAATGATTTTTTTTATATTATAAGGCACAACAGGCACTCTCTTGATGATAAAAGACAAACGTTGACAATAGACACCTTAGATGTTACTGGTGTGTCGTGAATTTATGACCGGCTTCACTACGCGAGCAACTCTAATAGCTTCTCTACCTTCCAAGAAGGAACAAATTAAGGGCCAGCACTGATATCCCATCACCACTTTCACTTTCGTGTACATTTGATTTAAATGTGGATATTTTTTGCATCACTTAGTAATAACAACTGTTATTTTATTTATTTATTTAAGTCACAGCTAAATTATTATAGAATTAAATATAGGTTATGAAAGGGGTTTTATTTCGAATGGTTAGTTTAAATAGTATCCACTATTACGAGTACATAACTAACAAGTTATGAATTGAACTAAAAAACATCATAATGTCTTTTTGAAAAAGTAAATACAAACTAGCGATTTTTTTAGCGTGTCATCACTGTGAGGTATTTCTCTCATCTCTCATTTTTTCTTCGATAATTTAACAAAAAAAATATTACTAAAATCTTTGCTATGTATTTAACATTTCCAACGTTAAAATGTAGATGATAAATAATCAACATAACGTTAAAGTGCCTCAAAATGTTAATAAATATCTGATGTTAATAAATATCAAGCTCTAATTTTACTGACAAACCGAATCAATTCAAATTTGAAACTTAAGATGGCGGCAAGAATTGGTGAAACAATAAATAAAGCCATAGCAAAGCATAAGCCATAGCCGGTAAAGCCATAGCTGAACTCTACCATCTGGTAACGAATGGTTATTAGCTCATGATCAAATTATTATTCAGTATATTAACGCCCATATCGTTGAAGAGGTAGACAGAAGCATAACTAGGGCACCTACGACTAGCCCAAGACTCTTAGTCCTACAAGATGATAAGTGGCAAGCATATAACCAACCAGGCACACCTCCAGTCCCAGCAACGTTATTTCTATTAGAAAATGAACATACACATTTTCTATTTATTTTGTTGCCCGACCCGAGGATCGAACCCGGGTCCTCAAAAAGTCAAGTCCGACGCAAAAATTATTATTCATGACTATTAAAATATGATTATGATACGTGCATAATCATAATCATAATTCCAGCAGGTATGTCAATACTGACATGCGCAAGTTTCATGGGTGAATCATAAACTTATTCAACCTTAATTGATAAGCGTCACGATAATGTATATACGAGTTTTTAAGAATTGTATCATTTTGCAACTAATATTATTGAGATTTTTTCCTACTGTGTCATTTTTTTAAGATATTGGAAGGCAAACAAGCAGACGGATTTCCTGCTTTGTGAGATTTCCTAAAGTGAGTTTACCTTACCCTCCGAACCGAAACACGTCAACAGCAAGCACTGACGTTATGGCGACAGGAAAATGCCAATACGGGCGAGTTGCTGCAAAACTTTACCACCTAGTAGGATGTCACGGTGTTAGTGACGGTAAGCCTATGCTCGCCTTTTACGAGCTGGCTGGCAGGAAGGCAGATGGTCCATTCTGCAAAGGAGCCCGGACCAACACGGGGAATATTTTTTAGTTGTATTTATTATCTGGAGAAGGTTTTTATGAAAGGAAAGACCGGGAAAATAGTAGAAAAAATGGGAAAAATAATGAATAATCGATATAAACTATTAGTAGCTGTTAACATCAAGCTATACGAAGTTCGCCGGGTCGGCTAGTTAATTGGTAAAAATACTCGATTACTGTTTTACAAATTTATAGTTGAGAAGACATATCTCGCCCCGTGCGATGTACCCTTATCTCTTATTACTGATGTCCCCGCCCTTAGTCGAGGTTTATCTCCCTAGGGACGCCCTTGCGGTCTTTATTTTTTAAGTAGTATCTTCACGCCCATAACCCCGAAGAGATAGGCAGAGGCACAACCAGGGCACCCACGACTAGCCGAAGACACTAAGTCCCACAATGTGATAGGTGGCAAGCCTATCGCCAACCGGGCACATTTCCAACCCAATTTTCTTTTTGTAGCCTGACCCGGGATTCGAACCCGGGACCTCATGCAGTCAAGTCCAACACCAGGATTCTTTATTTTTTAAGTT
>NJDC01000277.1:19616-34704 GCA_002245475.1 Calephelis virginiensis | reverse complement strand
TTATTACTGATGTCCCCGCCCTTAGTCGAGGTTTATCTCCCTAGGGACGCCCTTGTGGTCTTTATTTTTTAAGTAGTATCTTCACGCCCATATCCCCGAAGAGATAGGCAGAGGCACAACCAGGGCACCCACGACTAGCCGAAGACATTAAGTCCCACAATGTAATAGGTGGCAAGCCTATCGCCAACCGGGCACATTTCCAACCCAATTTTCTTTTTGTAGCCTGACCCGGGATTCGAACCCGGGACCTCATGCAGTCAAGTCCAACACCAGGATTCTTTATTTTTTGAGTTGTTATTATTTAACATTGGAACTTACGAGAACAAAAATTTCTGGAAACAAAATATATATAAATAAAAACACATTAAACAAAGTATGGTAGCACTTTTTAAAAACCTATGTGGTTTTCAAATGCAATTTCAATTCTATTTAATATTATGAGTTTATTCTGTAAATAAATTTTAAAAATAAATTAGATAGCAAACCCTAGCTGTTATGTATAAAATCGAAAAATAAAACATTCAACCCTTTCATGATTAAAGTAAAATCAAGTAAAGTAAGATCAAATAAAAATCAATCCATAAAATTTAATAGAATAATAATTACGATAAATTTGAGGTACACGTATTCAGTTTTTAATTGTATTTGTTCAAGGGTTAATAACCCTCTTAACAGATACACAGATACATTTTTTTAATCAGCTGATATACTCGTGTATGTGCATATTGGCATAATAATATCAGAATTGAAATTTGCAAGATAAAAGCTTCTTGCCAACGCGGTACTGGTCTCTGTATTTATTTAACCACCTCCAAGAAAGACAAAACTCAGCTGCTAGAGAAAATCGAGTTTGGATGTATATTTTTATATCACGTCACTCCTTCTGCAGTTTGGCGCAACATTTATTTAAAAAATAAAAGTATTGAGTTTCCTATGTTTTTTATTCGTCTAAATCATATGACACTAGTTGCATTAAATCTGAATGCCTTTAGACTAACTTTCAAATTATACGGGTTATACCTTTTCACCATGTTATGTCAAGTGTCATGTGTCACCTTAAGTAAACTTCATACAAAATTCGGATTTGCTATATATCTAAGGAAGATCCACCTCTTATTACGTAGTTCTTATATACTCTTTGTCCTCCTGTGTCATTGAAACATCGCTACAACTGGGATAAAATCCGGGAACTTTGACCACGTGTATAAGTCTACTACATAACATTTCCAACACGGTATGACGAGATCTTTCATTAAACCCGCACGTTCTAGAAACCGACATAAAAGGGGTTGTGATCCTTTTTGGTACCTATTTTTTCTATACTTTTTGTTTTTATTGTTTTTTTAACATTTTAGTTTAAGAAACCGTATCGGAAACTATCATAATAATTTGCAAGACAAAGGTTTGTTGCCAACGCGGTACTGGCCTCTGTATTTATTTAAACACATCTCAAAAAGGCAAATATCATCTACTAGAGAAAATCGAGTTGGGATGTATATTTTTATATCACTTCACACCTCCTGTGTCACTAAAACAGCGCTAAAACCGGGATCTTTGACCACGTGTAAAAGTCTACTACATAACACTTCCAGTACGGTATAATGCATAAAACCTGCACGTTCTAGAAACCGACATAAAAGGGGTCATACATTTTTGGTAATTATTTTTAAGTGAAACTTCTTTAGAATTGTTGTGATTTCAAAACGGGTGCAACGGAAAAACGATAGGTAAGAGACACAATTATATATTCATCTCATTCTTTTGCAGGTAAGAGACACAAATATATACTCAACTCATTCTTTTGTCGATTTACTGAAGTTACACTTCTATGGTGTGTGACTCGCACACACACCTTTTTTTCACTAGAAAACACTATTTGTTTTCATTATCTTAATTACATTTTAGTTTAAGAAACGTATAGGAAGTTTTCAAAATAATTTTCATACAGAACTTTAAACAATTTGAAATTTTATCACGGCTTATATCTGACGCCATATTTTATCATTACTCATGCAGTAAATTCAGATTTTTTTCTGATAATACTATCTTCTATCGTTTAAAGTTACATGTGTTGTCGATTAGCCACGACAAGGTAACAGGTAGGCGTACGTTTATTTTATTAGAGCGAATAACTTATGCAACCAGCTGTTTTAAGAGCAACGTATAAACAATAACATAAGCAGAATAGTAATAGGGATACAATAGTAAAATGTGAGAGAATCTCTACCATTAACACTTTTGCTGTGTATAGGCGGGTTTACTGGTACAAAATCCATTTGCTCTCAATACTAATGAATACAAACACTTTTCCAATGACGATATAGAAATAAACATATTCAATCAAAATATTATCAAAACGTCTTTACAATATTGACAAGTACTGAATTTGTAAACTACAACATAAAAATTAATTGCTAAATGTGTTGGTAAGCGCTTAACGTCCGAACGACTGGACCGATTTGGCTAATTCTTTTTTTATTGTGTTCAGTAGTTATTATCAGGATAAGGTTTTTATAAAGAAAAAAAAACCGGGAAAGTTGCAGGGAAAATATGAAAAATAATACTTCATTATTTCTCATACTGAACACGTATAACGAAGTTCGCCGGGACAGCTAGTAACAGATATATGTAACAGTCCGCATCCTATCATATAAACAAGTTTAACCTGATGTCGATATAGTAATTCTGTAACAGAACTCTCTCATTTTTCAGAACCTATTATAGAGGCATTCACTTGTTCTCCCCTGTTATAATTAGTATATTAGGTCTTATCTTGATTCGAAATCCAGATCGAAATTGGAAAAATTTGATCTGACATTTTGAATTGGAAAACACAAAAGCAAAAAACTCTACCTAGTCTAGATTGATTTTACACGTGTGTTAGTTATATCTCTACTTGTTCTTTATGAGTAATATAAAGTGATAAGTAAGCAATAATATAAAAAAAGGCATATTATTTGGGTAAGTAAAATTACAAAAGAAGAAAAAAGAAAAATTATGAAGCAACATTTTTGTATTTCAAAGTTATTATAAGACTCTTCAAACACATGATTCCATTTTAAGAAACTATATTGCCTTTAATTGCTTCGTAAAGCTTATGAAGAACTTTTCTTAGTAACTTTTAAGAACACTAGCTCAAAATGGATAAAGTAAAGATAGATTTGTTTTATAGAATAATATAATTTACTCTCTACGAAATAAAAATGAAAATTATTAATGTCTATTTAATCTCATAATTTGAAAATTTATAAGTACAAAAGTAGTCTCCTACTTTTAACCTCTACTATTGAATTTTATTGAAATCAAAACAACCTTGGAAGATAAAATTTTTCAATATAAAAACGTCTTATCCAACTCTCTATACCTAGAATTAAAGGTGTTTCATAAAAATGTAGAGTCGATTTGAAATCTGTTTTCAAAGTTGCTGAAAAATCAATATTACTCATTACTATTTTCTTAAAGCATTAAAATCTACAAATATAAATAGCACTTAGTGTCAGTAAATAATTGGTCTTGGAAAAATACTGACGTAGACCATATATGTAGCCTCTACTGAGCGCGATTAGTATAGCACAGCTCGTCGTTTTTTTATCAATGATAATATTCCTTATCAAGGCGTCACGTTATCAAATACGGTACTGCGCCACCATATATGGTAACAAAAATCGCGATTGGTTGAACTCAGCTTTCGATAGTGAATTGTAGAGCTGATAAGACCCGTTTTATATAGTAAATTCTCAGCGATCTCTGCTCATTTTCATTACGCTGGACGTAGCGGCGGTCGCATACTAGTCACTCCTCTTAACGTTTATTAAATGTAAGTTTAACTTAAGTAATTTACTGCTGCTATAATTATAGTTTTTATTTTGTAATAGTGTTTAAAAAAGTGCATAGTGTAGGTTATGTAATTAGTTACGCAATGTGCAGTGACAGCGTCATTTGTGTCTGGTATTACTTTGAACTAAAAACTACGTTTGAATTAACCACGTTTTATAAAAACGTTCATTAAATTGTATTGTTCTTTAAAATACCGTTTGTAATCGAAAATACTTGCTTTGTAATAAAATATGTATAAAAAGTGGATTCAGTTCTATTTTTAGCTCTATCACATAGTGACTCTACCGTTCATGATAAATGTTCGTTTCGAGTTTTTACTTACCTACAACTGTTTTAATGTTTTAAATTGCTTTTGTTTAATTTTATTTAATTTTTTTAATGTCATTTAATTTACATTTTTAAACAAATTTGCTTTTATCGGTATTGATGTATATTAATTTCAATTAAAATATCCAGAAAATAAAAATTCTTGCTTAAGTTGAAAAAAAATTTGGTAAAGTTCTAGTTTATATCTGTATCAGTATTTTTTGATAGAATCCTTTTTATTTTGTGGCCTGTATTTTTAATAATTTAGAATATATAATTTTAGAAAAAAAATCAACATTATGCAATCAATATAACATTATAAAAGTGCCTGAAATTGACTTTGGCATAAGCTTTTATTTCAAAATTCTTATCTCTATGTTAATTTTCGTAACAATGCGCAGATTGTTCCGGTGAAAGCGTATCAGACAGTTACTTTCGCACTTATTATAATTAGTTTAAACTAAAGATATAAGGAAAATACTTAAATATTTCTCTTTCATTACAGACTAACTCAAAATGTGCGACGAAGAAGTAGCCGCATTGGTAGTAGACAATGGCAGCGGTATGTGCAAGGCCGGGTTCGCGGGAGACGATGCTCCTCGCGCCGTGTTCCCCTCGATCGTAGGTAGGCCGCGCCACCAGGGTGTCATGGTCGGCATGGGACAGAAGGACTCGTACGTCGGCGACGAGGCCCAGAGCAAGAGAGGTATCCTCACCCTCAAATACCCCATCGAGCACGGCATCGTCACCAACTGGGATGACATGGAGAAGATCTGGCACCACACCTTCTACAATGAACTCAGAGTTGCACCTGAAGAACACCCCGTTCTTCTTACAGAAGCCCCCCTCAACCCTAAGGCCAACAGGTGAGCATTCAAATAGAAAATAACAAGATATACATATAGATTTGTGTTAAAAAATAATACTTTATTAAAATACTAACAACGAACAAAATTTCCTTGTCTCAGTATTTAGCTTTGCACATATAATGTTACCAATAAAGATTAGAAACATAAAAAGTAAAACAAGTTTAATCTGCACTTTTAGTACGTAAGTGTACTTACTGTTATTAGTACAGTTACTATCTTAGAGCTGTAAAACCCGGCTAGGTGTAGTATTGTTACTATACTAGTGCTCATAAAAGATAGCTAGTTTTAATACTGTTACTATCCATGTGCTAATAAAAATTACCTACTTTTATACATACTACATATTTTTATAATACTATTACCATCCTTGTACCGATAAAATTTGGCTAGTACCACTGTTACTATCTCAAACTTGATAAAATCTAGCTAGTAATGATATTTGTATAATCTAATCTGTAAAAGAAAATCGTATTAGTTACTATTTATAACTCAAGAACGGCTAAACCGATTGGGCTGAAAATCGATAGGAACCAGGAGACGGCCTGCACGACTTTGAGGAAAATATGAAAAAGAACATTTTATTTTTGCCGTACTAACTTAATAGATAGAATGAAGTTCGCCGGAGCAGCTAGTTGTAGAAACATATAATTAAAGGTTTTGTTAAAATACTAGCTGTTTGCTCGCGACTTCATCGGCATAGAATAGTTACGATTTTCATATAAACTTTCATTCCCTATTATAGTCCTTCAGGGGTAGATTTAAAGAAAATAACCTATGCTTGAACTCTGATCGTTATCAATATGCATAACAAATTTCACAAAATTAGGTTCAGTGGATCAGCTGTGAAAGAACAACAGACAGACATCTTATCACGTTTATGATATTCGTATGGATTTAGTTTTAACATCTCTAAGGGAAGTAAGAATTCCGAATAAAATAGAATTGTATGGATTTTAGATAAGATAAAAAAATTTAAAGGTTCGATTACAAGATAAAGTATTTCCTTGTTAAGATATTATCATGGGAAGGAAATGATATCAGTCGAAATTGATTTAAAACAGGCCTTAACTGCTATTTGTCCAAATGGTTGAAAAGCGCAAAAAAAAAGATAAAATTTATTCTATGTCTCATTCATTTTTCATTTTACATAAATTTACTCAGTCGCGGTCGCATTTCTATGGCTTTCTATATTTAACCTTCCCCAAAAAGAGAAGTTTTTCAATTGGGCTTTATATTTTTACTATATATTTGTGACGCGATTTTTTGGCCAGCCAGACCCTTTTAAAGTTCTTTTTACGAAAGATATGCCATGATCCCAAGTTGATGTGCTAAATTTATCAAGATCCGACTAGTAGTTTTTGAATTATCACTACATAGTATAAAACAAAGTCGCGTTCTCTGTCCCAATGTCCCTTTGTATGCTTAAATCTTTTTTTAATAGATAAAGTATTTAAAGAGGAAGGTTTATATGTATATTTTATACCCCTGCGAAGTTGATGACGGCCGCTTGTACTTAATATACAAAAATAAATGCATAACTCATAGTTTAACTCAAAAACTACTAGGAGGAAGTTGATGAAATTTATGTGGGAATACTTTCCATTTGCTATCTTCGAAGAAAGAATTACCAAATCGCTAAGTGGTACCTTATGAATTAGTTGGAGTCGGTTTTTGCAGTTTCACTGTGCTTAATTATATTACTCTTGTAAAAACTTAATCTGTATCTCGCTCAGTGATTCGGTTTTCATGTCCAACTTTAACTTGGTTGCTTCGAATATTAAAGTTTTAATATGCCTCATACATAATGCATGTTCTCTCACAAAAACAACGTTAATATATTTAAGTGACTTTCGCCAGCGCGAAAGTAACTGTTGATCACTTGATATTTTGTTCATATCTTATTCCTTTCACATTTCAATTTAAAATGCTAGATTATATGATACAACGCTATGTCATTGATTCTCAACAAAGTCTGGTTTGTAGAATATCTCGGTCACATATCGGCATAGCGTAATGACCTTAATGTCTATGCGAGAATGAGGACACCAGTTTTCTTCATCACTACAACTTTGTTACTCGATATTTTGTTACAATATTATCTGCTTTCTCATTGACATTTTAGGAACAATAAGACGATATTTGTGGAAATAATATTATAGAGGGAAAACTAACCTCGGTTTTCATTTGTTACAGAGAAAAGATGACCCAGATCATGTTCGAGACCTTCAACACACCCGCCATGTACGTGGCCATCCAAGCGGTGCTGTCCCTGTACGCTTCCGGTCGTACCACCGGTATCGTGCTCGACTCCGGTGACGGTGTCTCCCACACAGTACCCATCTACGAGGGTTACGCCCTACCTCACGCCATCCTCCGTCTCGACTTGGCCGGTCGTGACCTCACAGACTACCTCATGAAGATCCTCACAGAGCGCGGTTACTCTTTCACCACCACAGCTGAGAGAGAAATAGTAAGAGACATCAAGGAAAAACTCTGCTATGTCGCGCTTGACTTCGAACAGGAAATGGCCACCGCTGCCTCCAGCAGCTCGCTCGAGAAGTCCTATGAACTTCCCGACGGTCAAGTCATCACCATCGGAAACGAAAGGTTCCGTTGCCCAGAAGCCCTCTTCCAACCCTCATTCTTGGGTATGGAAGCTAACGGCATCCACGAAACTACATACAACTCCATCATGAAGTGCGACGTCGATATCCGTAAGGACTTGTACGCCAACACCGTATTGTCCGGAGGTACCACCATGTACCCAGGTATCGCCGACCGTATGCAGAAGGAAATCACCGCGCTCGCTCCCTCAACAATGAAGATCAAGATCATCGCGCCACCAGAGAGGAAGTACTCCGTATGGATCGGAGGCTCCATCCTCGCATCCCTCTCGACCTTCCAACAGATGTGGATCTCTAAACAAGAGTACGATGAATCTGGCCCATCCATTGTGCACAGGAAGTGTTTCTAAGCCCTTAATAAGACTATTCCTAATTTATGATGCCCTACACCGAGGCCCTAATAGGGTGGCTCAAATGACGCTAGTGATTGTATTAATTAAGTACAGTATTTAATAAATAGGTTGTAAGGTATCGTAATATGCATATTACGTAATTGCGGATGACATCCGATTTTTGACAAAGATTTTTAATTTATTTATTAAAAGTTAAAATTTTTAATAAAACAAATAACATACCGGTATAGAACTGTGGTTTTCCTTTATCCTTACGAGCAGATTTAATTAGCTTTGACATTACTCATTTTTCCCCTACAAGAAGGCCGACTACAAAACGCTCATTTTCAAATAAACAGGAAAATTATTGCGGTCGCTAACTACGTAAGTATAATATTTTAAACACAATGGAATCATTCGCAAAATTAATACGAAGTGAGGAATAACCAAGGCTGAATTTAAATTAAATAACCATATACATATATAGAAAAGCCAGTTGTGGTCTGTTCATATTGTTTGTGTTTTCTTGGAGTTTTATTTAAGTTTTCAATATATATTTGATTTTTGCATTTATATACATGAAATGTACAACATTGGAGAAACATATCTTAAAGCAATATTAATTTTAATCATAAAGTATAAATGGAAGAGAAAAAATATGTATTTAATTTTCAAATAATTAATTTTTGTTGCACTAATTAAAATTGTTCGGTACTCAAGATTTAAAGAATCTTAAGGCTAATGTGGCACTTTATTACTATGATAGTTAATTTTATAAAAATCACACACTAAAGTCTTCACTCGTAACAATCAGAATCCATTATTATTTTTTACAAGTTTATCGTTTTTATTTAAAACCGATTAATAAGGTTGTAAAATTATCAGTTTTTATGGACATAATATGGTGTCATATAAGTAATACTCCACTAAAAATATTACATCATCAAAATTCCTTCGTGATAAAAGGCTTAAGATTGTGACGTCAGCGTTGATTGTAGAGATAGTACAATATTACTGTGAAAATAGTATTAAAAGTCTACTCTATAATTTATAGGTAGGTATTAACATATTAAACTATGCCTATATATCGTGGTCTAGCGGTTCAGTTGTTGGACTTGACTGCATGAGGTCCCGGGTTCGAACGGGGTCGGGCAAAAAAAGAAAATTGGGTTTTTCCAATTTGCTAATAAAAAAAAATTGTTTGGGATAGCATACGTGCCCGGATGACGATAGGCTTGCCACCTATGACATTGTGGGACTTAGTATCTTGGGCTAGTCGTGGGTGCCCTGGTTGTGCCTCTGCCTACCCCTTCGATGATATGGGCGTGAAGATACTTTTTTTAAACTATGCCTAAATATGAAAAGGGTATTTGGGAAAACCAGACAAATTAATCAAGGAAAAGTTTGTGGTATAGCACCAATTTTGAATTAATATCCAAGGCACTATCTATTATTGTCCAGTGACCAACGCAACGAAAAAAAAATGTTTTTATAATCTGTCGTTTTTCCTAGCATTGTCCCTGTCATACGGATTGATATTTATTCTTTCTTTAGGTTTTGGCCTTCACGTTAGTATTTAGCCAAGTAGAAATTAATCCATTAGTCAAGTAGAAATTTGCATCAAATTTTATATCAATTTCAATTAATTTTCATAGTCATCAGTCATAAGTCGTCAGGAAGTCATGTCAGGCTCTTGGGTAAAGCGGTGGCCTGTTTACTCAAGCTCATGTAATGAGATTTGGCGGCAACGAGGAAATACAGGATACGCTAATTTCTTCATGATTATTTAATTTGTGCTTTTTCACTGAACAAATTTGTACAAAATGCCACCAAAATTGAATAATTTCACTCAATATCAACACGAAATTCAATAAAACTTCGACCATCTTTTCTCTCGATGGCGCCAAAAACCTCATTGATATTTATTAGACGTACCTATTTGGTACCTATCAGTTTAGCGCAACTTTCATATCAAAAAATAAAAAAATAAGTTCGCTCAAATTATATGACACTAGTTGCCTTATATCTGAATGCCTTTAGACTTACTTTCAAATTATACGGGTTATACTATTTCAAGTAAACTTTATACAAATTCGGGTTTGCTATGTATCTATGGAAGTCTCGCCTCTTATTACGTAGTATTTATATACTCTTTGGTACCTATGGTTTTGACGCCATTGAGAGAAAAGATGGTCGAAGTTTTTTCATAATTACTGAATTTCGTGTTGATATTGAGTGAAATTAGTCAATTTTGTTGGCATTTTGTACAATTTTGTTCAGTGAAAGTGCTCAAATGAAATAATCATGAAGATATTAGCGTATCGTCTATTTATTCGTTGCCGAATCTCATTACATGAGCTTATGACTAACGTCTAATTACAATTGATTAAAATTGATATAAAATTAGATGCAAATTTCTACTCGACTAATGACAAAATACTACCGCTTAGGCCAAAACCTAAAGAAAGAAGAAAACTAGAGTGAAAAGAAAGGTACACAAATGTTCACGAAATGTATTTCGGAAGCTGTTATATATAATTCTGGTTGATCATTTGAAGTAAATTAAGAAAAGTTATAAAAAAATAATATGATTAAGCAGTTTCTGCTGAGGAATGTTGATAGCATTCACAGAACATAGACACGTCATGTTAATAAGTAGTACGACTAGCCGAACACGTACCAATTTAACGCTCACGTTCACCATATTTATTTAACCAATATACGAAGAAGACTATTCAATATATAACTAGGTTACGCCCGTGGCGTTGGTCGCAATTATTCATGTGACATTGGATGCAAATAAGTTGATTTGCTGTTGATATTTCGCCTCTGTGGTCTAGCGGTTCAGTTGTTGAATTTGACTGAACGAGGTCCCGGGCTCTAATCCCGGGATGGGCACAAAAAATGGATTTTTCCAATTTTCTAATAAAAACGTTGCTCTGGATTGGAAATGTGCCCAGTTGGCGATAGGCTTGCCAGTTGCCACCTATCACTGTGAGACTTAGGGTCTTCGGCTAGTCGTGGATGCCCTGATTGTGCCTCTGCCTACCTCTTCGGGGACACTAAATAGGTGACCGTGTGTTGCCAACTATACTGATTTTATATATCCTTTTGCGTAAGTTAGATGACCGGGTATTCTATATCCTTCAAATTATACCTTATAACGGATCACGACAGCGGTGAACACTGAAGGAATCACAGTAGAAATAAATAAGATCTTTGAACCAAAGGGCGAATTCACAATACCACCAAATCTTGGTGACGGGGCTTACGTTTTAGAGACCGACTCGACGCTCCGTTGCAACAAGGTGCTCGGCGGGAAACCGGTTCTACGAAACCCGGGAACAAACCGCTTTTTGCGGTTAACTCTCCCATGGCAATCAATTAAAAGATCGGATGAAACTGCTTATTCCTTTAACTGACTTCAAATAAATGAGGAGGTTAAAATAAAAATAAAATACTAATTGCACTTACACCTGGAATAACTCCATCGTGGTGAAAACGATAAGGAAAATCCGTTTAGTAGTTTTTAATTTCCTCGAGCACAGATAGACAGAAGCAACCATGGGACTTTGTTTATACTAATATTATGAAGAGGAAATGTTTCATTTTTTGTTTGTTTGTTTGAAGCGAATAGGCTCCGAAACTACTGGACCGATTTCAAAAGTTCTTTCACCTTTAGAATGCTACATTATTCCTGAGTGACGTAGGCTTTGTTTCATTAAAATCGGTGCAGTAGAAGCCAAGTTAGGCAGCGAAGCTGCGTGAAACTGCTAGTTTATAATATACTATACATTTCCTCTTTATAATATTAGTATAGACTAGCAGTTTCACGCAGCTTATAATATACTAGCTGGTTTGTAATTATGAAACTTAATCCCGAAAATTTCTAACCATGACTACAGTATGACTGGGAAACCGAATCCTCTTTTTATAATATACTAGCAGTTTCACGCAGCTTCGCCTACGTAACTTGGCTTTTAGTGCACCTATTTTGATGAAACAAAGCCTATGTCACTCAGGAATAATGTAGCATTCTAAAGGTAAAAGAGTTTATATCAGTATAGATCACAACTCACAAGTAATGAAGTTCGTGACCCCTCTATACTCCAGTCCAGTAGATAAGCAATCGTAGATTCAAGTACTGCAGTAAACCTGCAAAAAACGACTAATGGCCAATTTATTATTTTTTTTATGTTATAGAAAGGCAAACAAGCAGACGGATTTCCTGATGGTAGAAATTAACGCCGCCTAGAGACACCAAAGATGATAATGGTGCGTTGCCAACCTGTGTCAGTATGTTAGGCCTCGAGCAAAAGTAAGTTTACCGGCTACCTTACCCTCCGAACCGGAACACGTCATGACGTTATGGCAGCAGGAATAGGTAAGGCGGTGGTACCAATCCGGGCGAGTCGCTGCGAAACTCTACCATCTAGTCAGATGTCGCGGTGTTAGTGACGATAAGCCTATGCCTTTTACGAGTTGCCTGGCAAGAAAGGCAGATGGTCTATTCTGCAAAGGAGCCCGGACCAACACGGGAAAAATGTAAATGTATGGCTTACCAACAAATTATGTATGATGCATGGCCTATCTACAGCAAAATAGACTTACTGAAGCTTTGTTGCCAAGACATTCTTGTTAATTATTAAACAAAGACAGAGGTTGCTTGGTTACTCTAGGGTTACTGTTTTAATCTGGATATCATGCAAATTTGGAAAAAACTGATCTAACGTAGTCCTCTCATGTTATAGGTTATTGAAATAAGCCTAAAGTAAATAAAAACACTCAACATAAAGTTTGGTTATTCAGCATCCGGGCTCCTTTGCAGATTAGACCCTCTGCCTTTCTGCAAGGCAGCTCGTAAAAGGCGAGCACAGGCTTATTGTCACTAACACCGTGACATCTGACTAGGTGGTAGAGTTTCGCAGCGACTCACCCGGATTGGTACCACCGCCTTACCTATTCCTGCCATCATAACGTCATGACGTGTTACGGTTTAGAGGGTAAGGTAGCCGGTAAACTTACTTTTGCTCGAGGCCTCACATCCCAGCCTCACGTTGGCAACGCACCATTATCACCTTTGGTGTCTCTAGGGGGCGTGAATTTCTTTCCATCAGGAAATCCGTCTCCTTGTTTGCCTTCCAATATCGTAAAAAAAATCTAGGTTGTAAACATCAATATTAATATTTTTATCGAATTTATTAAGTATCTTCACGCCCATATCATCGAATAAGTAGGCAGAGAGACCACCAGGGCACCCATAGCCGAAGACACTAAGTCCCAGAATGTGATAGGTGGCAAGCCTATCGCCAACCGGGCACATACCCGGGCAACGTTATTTTAAATTAGAAAATTGGAAAATCACAATTTTGTTTTTGTTGCCCGACCCGGGAATCGAACCCGGGACCTCTGCAGTCAAGTCCAACAATTCAACTGTCAGACCACAGAGGCGATTAATAAGGGACCTATGAAACACAACCCCACAAAAAGTATCATCAAAACCCATTTACAGTTTGCGGAGTAACAGCTAAGCAAACATACAAAAAACTTTCATTCGAATTAAGAACGTCCTTATTTTGGGACACAGTTAAAAACTCTACAAGAATACAAAGGTTTAGTATGCGCATCTATCTTCAAAGCAGTTGTAAAATAGTATAAATATTCTGACAAATCCGTCTCTGGATATTTTTAAACTCGAACGTAACGATATCTAAATTTAATCGACCTAGTCGAGCGAGCTATGAGTGGGAAGATATTGGATCGGGAACAGACACACCCATTCCAGCTTCGTCTGGCTTTCGTCTGCATCCGCTGTGACGTCACAAATGCACTCCAGACACTATCTAGAGTGTGCCAGACAAATATTTCATACCGAGTTCGTAAAATTATTTATAATAGTTTAGAATTATTTTATGTTATATAATAAAATAAAGTATCTTCACGCTCATATCCTCGAAGGTAGGCAGAGGCACAACCAAGGCACCCACGTCTAGCTGAAGACGCTAAGTTCCACAATGTGATAGGTGGCAAGCCTATCGCCAACCGGGCACGATATTAATAATACTATTTAATAAACAATATTTTTTTATAATTATTAACAAAAAAATATTTTTTTAGAACAGGTATTTGAATATTAAAATAATTCTACCTACTAGATATTTATTGATTAACGAATTGACTAGAATATGTGCAACCCCCAATAATAACTATCACAGAGTAACGAAAGAACATAAATACTCTTTGACGAGAGGTAAGAACAAATGAAAATTTGGGGTAATTGAATTTGCATTCTTGTGTGTCTTAAAAGTTAAACTGGCCGATGTTTCTTTGCTCTGCACCTGGTTTCTAAAAGAGTCCTTATTTAGATTTATTTACTCGTACTTCTCTTACAACGCGACGTTGTTAAAAATTGTCTTTATGTTTATATTTTTCATCACCCTTTTAATTTTGAAATTAATTTATTAATATTATATTTTCATAGATATATTTAATCTAATCGAGGATGACAAAAATGCAGACAGATTTTCGTAAAAAAAAATACATACGCCAAGAAATATATAATTCTTTAGCGACAAGCCTGGGAAGTAATCCTTTTGCACAAAGTCGTCTACTTCAAAATTCTTCAATTTCTTTTTTTTTGTTGTATTTTTCTCATCTTAGGATAGCATCTTACATCTAATCAAATATGGTACAGTATTTTTATTAAGACAGGACTAGTGTCTTGTGTCTTCTCCAAACGGGACATAAAAGTAAACATAACATTACTTACCAAAAATAATAAAAGATACTTTTAATGTTTTATTTTAATCTTAAAAATAAAGTTTCAATGTAACTTAAAATGCAAGGTCTCATAATTTAAAATTATTCCAAAATTAAGTAAGTTTTCAAAAATGTGAAAAAACTACCTCGTGTACCTACTATAATACTATGTCAAACATCTTCTGTCACTTGGGTTCAAATGACTGTAGTAGATAATTAATTAATAATTATTTTTTTAGGTATGTTTTGCATGGATACTTCGGTATTTTTGCTGAACACTAAAATTTCAAAGACTACAGTAAACTGGAGTATATCGCCTACATTTTTAAAGAGTCAGGTTATATGCAAATATATATTTTTT
>NJDC01000277.1:0-18880 GCA_002245475.1 Calephelis virginiensis | reverse complement strand
TATGTTTTTGGATTTATCTTTGAACAGTAGAATAATTATTAAAACATTTGAAAATCAGGATAAAAAATTAGAGAATAGGGCAGGCTACTAAGTACGCTTTTGTCAAAAGTGCTTGTTTAATAAGTTTATTTTCAAGTCACTGACCCAACATAGGTAAGCTGATAAAAATTCACCAGAAAAACCATTTGTAAGCCTTCCAAAAACAAAATTACATCTGAAGTAACATTTAATAACTGAAATCTCGGTTATGTTAGTGGGATAGTCTAAATATATCCACCCACACACGTGCACGTGGCTCTTACTCGACTGGCGTCGGCGGGCGGCCACCCTGATGCAGCGAGGGTCAAGGCCCAAGGGCGGAATGCGGCGATCGATGCCCGCACCCCGTCTCGACGAGACTACGACTTCGTGTAACCATCATTTAGGTTTCGAGCAGGACGTCTAATTATTATACTATTGCATCCTGCTCTCGATTGTGCCTGCATATCAAAAACATTTAGCTCTCCCGTAGGAAGCCGATTAGATGTCAATAATAAACCAACAATAAAAGCGTCCGTCAAAATTCAACTTCTTATAAATTTCCATACATATAACATCGCTTCGTTGAGACACGAAAAAAGAACAAAAGAAGAACGTTGGTTGTTACTACATAAGTTATCTCAGGCTCACATAGGCAAAGTTTTTTGCAAACAGCATTTCATGAGCATTCATAGACGTTTAAGGAGCTCGTAGTGCATTAGCAAAAAATTTTTCGTTCAGATGTCCCTTGACTATGATTGTCACTGCACAATGCACAACTGGATTACTTAATTCTTAGTACTTTTAATTATCTTAATTTACGCCATAAAAACTATTTCCAAATGAGTAGAACTTGGGTTTTTTAAAGAAAAATCTTACTCGCTTGATTAAGGTTGATTATGCACATGAAAGAGCCCTGGTGTTTTTTGGATCTTATTGAGCAGTGTTACACTATAAAATACTTCGAATAAACAATAAATCAAACGTCGAGCAGATTAAAATAATGACCAATTCTACCTCTTCTGTTGTACTTAGAAGTAAAAACTTGTCACTTTAGCACCTATGGGAAATACCAATAATATTTAGGTTTTTTGTAAAATTACTCACAAAATTTGGTTTAATTGAATGAAGATTTGAATTAAGGCTTTTTCTGGAAGAGGTACCTATGATCCTAGCATCAGGTTGCCACCAAAAAACTGCAATCTTTGTTATTTTATAGACGACGTTTATTTCTTGTCAATAGAAAATCAGTTCGCTTTTTAGTCTTGAATATATTCTACTTCTCATCTCTACAACGTTATATGTATGTTCCATTATAATACCTACGTATAACTACATTCTATCAATCAAATACATATCAATGAATTCCTGCTACAGAAGTTACGGACGATAATTAGTTATTTTAAATATTATAGACAAGTTGATAATGTCCTGCTTAACTATGTAGTGTGGTTACTCTACAGATGGCGCATGGCTGAAGAACACTCCGCACGTACGGCGATGTGTGTCACTTAACATTTTGCACCGTTTGTTGCATTAAACATTCTATTTATTGATAAACTCTATATTGTGTGCCAGTAAACGTTAAAACCACAATAATGAAAAATATTAATAATTAAAATAAATTAATAATTTTCCCCGTGTTGGTTTATGATAATGGAAGGCAAACAAGCAGATGGATTTCCTGATGGTAAGAAATTCATGCCACCTAGAAACACCAAAACTGGTAATGGTGCGTTGCCTACCTGAGGCCGGGATATTAGGCCTCGAGCAAAAGTAAGTTTACCGGCTACCTTACCCTCCGAACCGGAACACGTCAACGGCAAGCATTGGTCGTTATGGCGGCAGGAATAGGTAAGGCGGTGGTACCAATCCGGGCGAATCGCTGCGATACCCTACCACCTAGTACTTAGTAGGATGTCACGGTATTAGTGACGGTAAGCCTATGCTCGCCTTTTACGAGCTGCCTGGCAGGAGGAAGATTACACATAATATACTTGTCTTAGTCGAGAATCGAAACTGAGCCTCACTAATGATTGTTTGTGTTAGGTGTATGCTGACCCTCAGAACTACCTGATTCATCATCATCTATCATTTCACCGGTTAGTGTTTTTATCGCCTTTGTGAACCTATGGTCTAATGGTCCGGATCTAGTCTTGGCTGCACGAGTTGATTGTACATGTTCGATCCCCGGGTCGGGCAACATAAAGAAAATGTTTTTTTTTTTCAATTTTCACTATAAACAGTATTACCCGGGATTGGTTATGTGCCCGGTTGGGGACTTTCGGGAATTAGTGTCATTGTCCTGCGTGCCCTAGTTGTACCTCTGCCTATCCCTTCTAGGACATGGGTGTGCAGATGCTTACTTGCTTTTTTAGATTATTTTTTAAGATATTAAAAATCCGTTGGTTCTCTTTAAAATGGTGAGAGACAAACTTTCACGTCTGTTACAGAGACCGTAGTGCATCTTGATCAACGTGGGCAAGGCTGCAGTACCCTTAAGTATGGAATACAATTATAGCGAACACTGACATTATGGTAGCAGGAATCCTCCAGTACGTGTCTGGCCTTCCACCAGGTTAAAACTTAATCATCATAAATACCCATTGAACTCTTCCACCAAATCAATATTTTTTTTCAATTACACGATTATCACTAACGAGTGATAAGTTTGTCACACCCCGATGCCCACAAACAACTGGATCATTCCTCAAGTTTAAACAATAATCCGATGTACACAAGAATCTATAATTAAACAGAATATTGAGCAGCTTGGCCAACAATTACGTTGAGAAGGACCATATAAGGTGGGAGAGCTCGTAGGCTGTCCTCTGTAGGCAGTAAACGGCGCTGTCCAAGTTACGAAGCCCTGGCCACATGCCAGCGGCCTGACTAACCGTAACCATATAGAAATTATTATGTTTCTATGTACAGTATCTGTGTATCCATACTTAATATCACAAATGCCAAAGTATGTTTGTATGACCTTTGAACGATTATGGTATTTTTTATGTCTGGACTCTAATTAGGGTTAGTTAATTATTAGTTTAGGTTATTCCGGGACGTAAAGTGAAATGGGAGAGCTTAAAATAAATTTAATAAAACTGTCTGTTCAAAAAAAAGTCTGTGGCCGAGGCTCCTTTTCCCTTCAAATAACTCGAAGTTAGAGAACTCTGTACAATCTAACAGAATAGATAACGCTACCTTACTCCTTAGCGTCAGTACTCGCCGTGGTACTGTTCTATACTAAAAGGTAAAGTATCCCGATCATATAAACGCACCAGTGACTTCTATGGTGTCTATATGAAACGGTTGTCTCTAATTAGGAGAGCCACAAGCTTGTTCGCTATTACAGTTAACATAAAAATGCCAGTCAGTTTCTACAACGAGTTTATATTATAATATTTCGAATAGGAGTAAAAATTATTAAAAACATTTTAGATTTTGGCGCAAGGGCAATGGTCACGAGGATGGTAGTGCGAGGTTACATGGAGCTAACTGTCAGCGTGCGTCGATTTACCGCCAAAGAGTATATAAATACTACGTAATAAGAGGCGGGACTTCCATAGATACATAGCAAACCCAAATTTGTATAAAGTTTACTTGAAAAAATATAACCCATATAATTTGAAAGTAAGTCTAAAGGCATTCAGATATAAGGCAACTAGTGTCATATGATTTGGGCGAATAAAAAACATAGCAAACTTATTTTTTTATTTTTTGATATGAAAGTTGCATCTAACTGGTAATTTCTATAAATATGTTTAATTTATTACAACCCCATCTATAACTTAATCCAAGAGAAGAAATATAATCAAAAGAGAATAAATAATAATAAAGTAGGCAGAGAGTATCGAGTGCTAGACCTCACGATCCTGACAAACCTTTCTGGCTTCCTTCACATTCATTACCCTTTTCATACAAACACGGCGGTTTCGGAGACTCTTGACACCACCCTCGGATAATATCCGAGTGATCTGATCGTGAAATGTCAACCTTAGTCTCCCCAGGTACCTTCATCCATCCACATTCGCATGGTTAGCCCCCTTTGTCAATCTTTCATCTGACATTCTTTCCACATAACCGAACCAGCGGAGCAACATTTCGCGTTTTAACACCAACACTTTCTTTCAATCTCACTCTT
The DNA here is from genome assembly GCA_002245475.1 of Calephelis virginiensis. Lineage (NCBI taxonomy): Eukaryota > Metazoa > Arthropoda > Insecta > Lepidoptera > Riodinidae > Calephelis > Calephelis virginiensis. The sequence continues at coordinate 14,718 of NJDC01000277.1, read as the reverse complement.
TCTCGGATCTTTCTGTTACGAATACGGTCAGAGAGCGTTACACCAAATGTATTCATTTCGACCGCATTTTTCCTACTTTCATGCTTTTTCTGTCATACCCAACTCTCGCTTCCATACAATAACGTTGGGATAAGCACAGAATTATGCAAAGCGAGTCTAGATTTTTGAGTCGAAACCTCGCTTTGAAATAGCTTGCCTAAGGCTCCATTCACACTATTCCCTGCACACACTCTCCTCTCTACGTCCACGGTGTACCTTCCATCCCTGCTAAAAGCACAACCAAGATATACAATTTCATTCACTTGCTCCAACATTATATTATTATCTATATTTAGGTAAGTATAATTCATGTTCTTCTTCTTTTATAAATATGACTTTCAATCATTTTTCACGACTTATTTAGCAAATGTCAGGTACGGGATAATTCATGTTTGTACTGTGAAAATAATCCAACGTCAATCCTACTCCATACACATGCAATGTAGAAATAATAGTTAATACAATTGTTACCAAGGTTCCATAAAACAAAGCGTATGTTAATGAGTAAGTGGCGATATGTATTCTGTCGGCGAACACAATTCACAACACACCATTCGTGAGTCTACGTGTTTATCGAGTTTCCTTCGGAGAGCTGAGTCATGTGATTCGCGACGGAAGCACGAACGGACATCGTTTACTTGTTATGCACATAATATATGTAATCTGTCATGTGAACACTCGCGATATACCTTTTTTTATGAAAATTGATAGAAGAAGACATTACTTTGCGGAAATCCATACTTAAATCCAAATAAAATTATTTAATTTGCAATTAGCCGCCAAAAATTTATACGTATTATGGCGTGACAAAACGGGCAAAATAGTACGCTATGAATGAATTGGACTTACTGGAACCTAAAACTCTTAAATATATCCAGCTCCACACAACACACACCACTAAACAGTTTTATTAGCACCACCAATACACACACTACTAAAAACTAAACGTACGTTTCTCTTCGTAGCCGAAGCATCATCAGGAGAACTTGACTGCACTCCACGAAGGTCGAGCAGATACCTTTTTTATGAGCGAACAAGCTGGCGGCTCTCCTGATGGGAAGAGACAACAAGCGCTTACTGACACTAGAAGTTATTGTCTAATGGCTGGGATCTTAGGCCAGAATAGGGGAGGCTTTGGTACCAGTTTTGGCAAGCTCTTAGTCTGCCACCTATGTCTCTATAGACTTCAACTAGATATTTCGACCAAAAGAAGTTGTATATAATATATATGCTACTAGCGGCCAGCCTCGGCTTCGCACGGTATGAAACATACATAAAAACCTAACCTAACCATAAAAATCACTTTATCTATTAAAAAAACCGCATCAAAATCCGTTACGTAGTTTTAAAGATTTAAGCATACGAAGGGACATAGGGACAGAGAAAACGACTCTGTTTTATACTATGTAGTGATGGCTGGGATCTTAGGCCACCAAAAATAAAGTATCTTCACGCCCATATCCCCGAAGAGGTAAGCAAAGGCACAATCAGGGCACCCACGACTAGCCGGAGATACTAAGTCCCACAATGTGATAGGTGGCAAGCCTATCGCCAACCGGGCACATATCCAATCCCGAACAACGTTTTTTTAATTAGAAAATTAGAAAAACCCAACTGACGACAAATACATACATATATACAATATTTCGTATTTTATGTCTAGACAAAGATAGTTATTATGTAAATATACATTTTAGATTCACCAGAAGATATTTCCAGACGAATAAGAGTCGAGTCAATATATTTTCTTTAGTTACAAATAGATATAACGGACGGTCTAGCCTTCAGACATTGACCGTCTTATTAACAAAAAAAAAACACGGAGTAAAGTACTCCAAGGTTCAACCTCGTTTTGTAGTCTTTATTACAATTTGATACAGACTATAATATCAACTTAATGTTACTTCTACCTTAGTCCTCATTTATTAAAAGGACGGTGGATGAATACTTCGGCCAACGTGTGTCATATGTGTGCATATTTAACTGAGATCGTTTTCATAGTGTACCTACACATTGGACTTAGGTATTTACGCTTACCAATATAATAGATTGGGCATTAAGCTCAATTTGCGCTGTGGTAATACACAATGTTACAGTATCTTGCCCTAGCGGTCTTCTAAGCTTCCTGATTCGTCTTTTTTCTTTTTTAAGTATAACCCTTGTTTTTTTTATTCTATTTTTCAGTTAATAGCATCTACATTCCATACATACATACATATCTTCACACTAAGTCCCTTACGGGGTAGGCAGAGAGTATCGAGTGCCAGACCTCACGATCCTGACAAACCTGTCTTGCTTCCTTCACATTCATAACCCTTTTCATACAAACACGCCGGTTTCGGAGACATTCCATACAACATCTTTTAGTCACCAGAATTGAACATAACTGTCCTTTGGCTCTATACATATTATTATTATGTACTGTGGCACTTGGCACTAGCGGTATTCTAAGCTAAAACGTTATCATTATATTCTCTTTGTTCTAAGCTTCCTGATTCATGTCTAGTCTCAGCATCCAGTTCTCTTTTCCTTTTTAATATAACCTTTGTTTCTTTTTATTGTGTTTTCTCAGATTACAGTATCTACCTACATTCCATACACTTCGTTTTTGATCGCCGTGGGGCCCTGTTTGTGGCTCTGCCTACCTCTTCAGGGATATGGGCGTGAAAATACGCTCTGAGTGTAACTTAACTGATCCCAGCATGGTAATGCACCATTTTCTTTATAGATTAATTGATTACAAAACAGGTGCATTTCTTGCCGTCGAAAAATTCATCTGCTTGTTTGCCCTTGTTGTATGTATGCCCTTATATTATGATATCTTCTCAAACCAATAAAAAAGAATTGTAATGGTCTGAAGCTATCTTCTAAAAAAATTTATATTCAACCGCGTTTTGAAATTATTTAGCTTTCTCGTAAGTAGGAACCCTTGGAGATATCGAATTAAAGTGACCTAAGTATGTATATAAATTTCCAACTTCTAATATAATTAAAAAATTATATAAAAGATGTAGCGGTTACGACTTGAAAGAGGAACTTGACAATGCATACACGTTAGCATTTATACTAGTAGGAATTGAATTTATTGAGAGATTAATATTCAAATAGATTTCATCACTTGTGTTGGTATGCAACACAAGATGAAGACACCACACATCTTTGGTGTTTCCAAATAAAATCCCTCATCTCTAACACCATACCAGAACACAACATTTGAACACTATAACGGTAGGTAGCTACTGAAATTTTAAAGACCGTAGTTATATTCATATGTATCTACATGTTAGTATCGTTGTGTATAAAAGCTTTTTTTTATGTAAAAAGTCAACAACAAGCACGCGGCTGGTGTTAAGAGCCTATTAACACCTAGATACAGACACTGATAACCGCAGCCTACAGACACCATAGATGTTGCAGGTGCGTCGCTTTTCTGTGGCCGGAATGGAAGGAAGGATGGAAGTTACCCTACCCCCGAACCGAAACATGTCATTATCATTATGTCAGCAAGAATAAAACAGGCGCTGGATGCCTACCCAGCAAGTGCAAGTTGCTGCCCAGCATCCTATTACCAGTGGTTTTTACTGTCCTAATCTTAATCTGTTTCAAGATCACGATGCTAGTGTCTAACGCAGGGTTTCCCAAAATATGGGTCGTGACCCACTGATGATTCGCAAAAGAATATTGGGTGGGCCCTACCTGTAGAATAACACACCACCCTACCGATAATACACCACACGTCCGACAATTTAATGCTTCTAATTTTGATGTAGTTATTTAATTAAGACTTAATTAAATAAATAATTTTTTAAAATTACAGAAAAGGGGTTCAACCTTAGTCCATCGTTCATATTGGTTGTTATATAATGTCCTAGAGGGTCCCGAGTTTGGGAACTTTTTTTAGATGGGTCGTAGCCCAAACAACTTAGGGAACCACTGGTCTAACGGCTAATGTTAATAATGTATCTCTTAAGATGGATTTCAAGCAATTTAGATAGCTGCGTATTCGCCGGCCTATCCTATACCTAATTTCCATATTTATCGTCAACAGATATGTTATTGGCAAGCGATAACATAAAAATGGATCAAAATATCAATCTTGGACAGCAAGTTTTGGATTAGTAAGGTGACTACGAGATACGGATGTTTCCCAAAGATTGAAGATAATCTTAATTTTTTAATCCTTTTCCACCTATCACCACACATCCAAAAAACACACCCCAATTTCCCAGCCAGCATGAAAACAATGCCTTTGCTAATACTATGATCGCAATTACGTATCGCAATGCGAGGGTCAAAATAATGAGGTTGCCCTTGACCTAACAATTATGACCCCTTGCGGGAAATAAAACTGGGGGACCTCTGACTCACCATAGCTATAGCGAATTACTAGTAGCGGGCGTCACTCGTGAGTCGTGACTCATGTTGTGTTTATAAGAATCACAGTTTGTAGTAAAATGCTTTAGTGAGTCACAGGTTCTCTGAGTTGGGAAAGGATCTTTGTCACTGTTACCAGAGATTAGTAAATAAACTGTCTTTGCTATAGCTGTCACTGTGACAAAGTAGTATAGTTGGTACTACTACGGCTCGTTTGATTAGTATTTTTTTTAAATGACTACCTACTGTTTTGTACGTCTAGAGCAGCCATACTCAACCTGCAGCCCGCCGACCTTTATTGTGCGGCCCGAGCCGCGGCACAAAACAGTACCTTTAGTTTGGTAGTACCTAATATTGAGAAGGGCTTAAAATTAAGTAAAGTTAAGGTATAACACACGCATTTACTCATATTACATACGTGTGTATGTAATCTGAGAAGTACGACTTCGCGACTAAACCACTAAATTGAGATGAAATTTAACACATAGATAGGCTATTATAGCTCAATAAATGATATAGGCGACATAGGTATGTAGGTACTTAGGTAATTACTGCGGGCCGCAAAATTAAACACTAGCAATAATGTGGCCCTGGGTTAAAAAAAGTTGAGTATGGATGGTCTAGAGACTTTTACTACAGGCTAGTGGGCGAGCAGAGTGCTCAGCCAGATATTGAAATATGGGTAGGGCCTAGGACTCCCATTCTTAGGGGTCTTTCCTGTGAGACCGTACCTCGGCTATTAGTATCAATATAGTTCTCACCGTTGTCGTGTTCTAGTCAGGAATGTAGGGTAATTGGTAGTGGTACAAACGTTACCGCAAGTTGATAACACACCATTATCGGCCTTGGTGTCTATAGGTGGTATAGTTTTCATAATAATATCTTTGTTGTTGGTTGTAGAAAAGTTAGCTGTTCACCAGCGACTTCGTGAGCGTAGAATACATTTTATAATATAATACATATATGCATATTATTGTAACTGGAGTGGATTTTATAAGAAAAAAGTGGCCTATGTTTTGTACTATATGCATGTACATTTTTATCAAATTCCGTTTAGCGGCTAAGCCGTAAAATCGTAACAGAGAGACAGACTCTCACATTTGTAATATTAGTTATTAGGATGGATACGTCTGATCCTTTGCCTTTCATTCTATAAAAATCTTGTAGTACTCTTCCACCTGGAGGCTGACAACACATGGTGCTAGCCATCAATAAATATAATGTTTACCATAGCAAACTATGAAAACGAATGCGTGTTTCAAAGTAACATTACAAACATTAAAAATCGCCTGTGTGGTCTAGCGGTTCAGGTGTTGGACTCGACTGCATGAGGTCCCGGGTTCGAATCCGGGGTCGGCCAACACAAAGAAAATTGGATTTTTCCAATTTTCTAATAAAAAAATGTTGGTCGGGATTGGAAATGTGCCCGGTTGGCGATAGGCTTGCCACCTATCACATTGTGGGACTTAGTGTCTTCGGTTAGTCGTACCCACGCCTTGGTTGTACCTCTGCCTACCTCTTCGGGGATATGGGCGTGAAGATACTATAAAAATGAGGTTTTGGAACCATTAAAAATGTCACAATTTCCAACCAGTGGCCAAAAGAACCAGTCATTATAATCAACACCATCGATATTATGTTAAATATTTAACATTTTGTCACAGAGAAAGTTTCTTTACGTATTTTAGAGAAAATGTATAATGTTCTATCTCAAATAAGTATGATCTTGATGAATATGTATGAAGTTTCTATGGGTTGAATGGTGTTGATCTGCTGATTTGTTATGTGATAAGTCATCATATCATCACCTGTTTCAAATATCTGTCGACATTTTTAAATTTGTTATTGAGAAATAACATAGAAAGGAAAGATTGGTTTACGTTCAAAGACTTCCAATACACAAGGACGCTTTATAATCATAATATTCTACGTAGTAGTTTTTTTATGATATTGATAGATAAACAAGCAGACGGCAGCCGGCTAGAGACACAAAGTGTTAATGGTGCGTTGCCAACCTGAGGCCGGGATCTTAGGCCTAGAGCAAAAGTAAGTTTACCGGCTACCTTACCCTCCGAATCGGAACACGTCAACGGCAAGCATTGAAGCTATGGCGGCAAGAATAGGTAAGGCCGTGGTACCAATCCGGACGAGTCGTTGCGAAACTCTACCACCTAGCCAGATGTCACAGTATTAGGATGGTAGCCTATGCTCGCCTTTTACGAGCTGCCTGGCACAGGAAGGCAGATGGTCTATTCTGCAAAGGAGCCCGGACCAACACAGGGACAAACATAAGTAAGTAGTAGTAAACAAAAGAGACAAAATAAATTGAAACAGGTAGGTAACACAATATTGTCAGTGACGCGATCCTGCAAAATCATGCATGTACCCAGTCGATTAGAAAACTTCCATCTATGAAGTCTATTTAAAATTATATTATTTTTAGAAAAAATATTTTATTTTTATATTCAATTTAAAAGCTATTTTTTTTCAATAGGTTTTCTCAATATTCCGTTTATATTCCGTATTATAAGTTTTTATTTTTAAGGGATTTTTATATAACAATGTTTACTGTCCCTCTGAAATTGCTTTTATGAGTTCTCGTAGGTTTTGAAAAAATATTGAATAAAAAAACTGGTAATATTTTTATTCTATTATACTTTAACTGCATTATATTATATATTTATATATTATCAAAGTATATTACTAAATTATTTTTAATTTTTTTTTAATTTTTTTTAAAATATATCCCAGTCGGGGAAAGGCAAAGGATCTGTGTCCATACAGCCACTTTTCAGCCACAACCAATTATTTCTTATATAGTCATTAGTCACATGTCTTCCGAATTAATTATTCTTATACAGTCATTAGTCACTATTTACAAAGTCACGTCAGGGTTTTGAGTAAAGCGGTGGTCACTTTACACAAGCTCACTTTGGGAGATTTGGCGGCAGCGATGAAATTCACGATACACTAATTTCTTCATGATTATTTCATTTGTGCACTTTCACTGAACAAAATTAAACTAATGCCCACCTAAATTAACTATTTGTTCTCATCATTTACACTAAATTCAATAATTGTGAAAAAATTAGGACCATCTTCATTCACGATGGCGCCAAAACTCCTTTACTACATTATACTATTTATGATTATTTTCACACTACAAAAAAAAAACATTTAAAAATCTGATACTGTAGTAATTCTATTCTAATAATTTGATTAAAAACTTTTTTTTAAGTTATTACATGAAACAAATATTAATTACATTAATAAACCGTTATAGTTAAAGGTATATATTTCATAAATATTATTTTGATAAAATAAATAAGTACAATCCATAAATTAGTTATCATTCCAACATAACAATATACCTAATAAGCTTATTAACTAGTTTATCTGGACACTAGATCACCAACTGCGCAAAATTTTAATAATGTCTTAATTATACCCCAGATAAAAACAAATTAAACTTAGTTACTTTAATTAAACTATACATTTATCTAAAATACCTAGTTAAAATTTTATTCACATTAATTTTAATAGTAAAAAGTAAGAAATTAGGTATTTCAAATTGTTATAAGATCACTGTTTTTTTAGTGTATAAATATTTACCTATAAAAAATGGCAATGAAAAAATTGGCGTTAATGGGTAAAATTTCGCCACGAGACTTGAATCCTCAGTAGCTCTAATGGTTAGAGCATTCGTCGGTTTGAGACGAAAGGTTACAGGTTCAAATCCTGTCTGCGGTGTATCTTTTCTTTCTTTAAAATTTAAAGGCATTGAAATAATTAAAAAGGTGATTTGAACAATTAATAATGTATTTTATACAAGGTATAATTAAAAGGAAAAAATACTGGCTGTGTTCACGTACGGCCAATATTAATAACCTATCTAAGATTAGAGATCGTCCTATTTTAGATCAGTTGCTAGGTAACCGCTGTTATTTTTAAATAATTAACAAAAATATCTTAGCAACAAATATCTAGAAGGCCTATCTGTCGATAGGTTATTAATATTGGCCGTTAAAGGTTTTCTGTAACTTAAGAATAATCCCATAGGTACATAACCTCAGTTACTGGCAAGTAAACAAACCAACAAAAGGCATTTTAAAAAATAAAAGGCAAATGAACAAACCTGATACACTGCCTACGTTTGTGAATTCTTTTCCCCTTCGTCAGCTTTTGTGATTGTGAATGATTTTGAGATTGGGCACCTGAGTACGTCATTAATAAATGAGTTACAATGTATGAAGAGCTGTGTGTATTGTTTTTAGTTAGTTATATAATATACAACCTCTTCGGTTGGACCAAACAATCCTTTATACAAAAAAGTTTTAATTGACTGTGTAGCGGCAAAGAGGTCGATAGGTTTACAATAAAAAAATATTCCAATTTTAATTAATAAACGTAGACTTGGCATCTTTGGCATTATATCTGTCAATGGCGTTTTTCGAGTTCGGATAAAGTTATTCTTTTAAAAATTAAAACCACTGGATATTTGAGACACGTGCAGCACTAGCAGTAGTCTTTGCTAGCAGTGAACTGTAGCTGACCAAGTTTCGGTGAACGGTCAGTAATTGGTCGGAATAAGAAAGTCTTAAGACATCCGACGATTCATTTTTGCACCAATTACGGTTAGTTTATGGGCATTTTACAAAAATGTGTATTTATATTATTGAACTGGCTTCATTAGGTTTTTTTTTCAAGAATTTTCAGTAAATTACGTCATTTTTTATTTATAGTGAGTAAATATTAATAATCTGTACTTACGTATTTATTTTTACATTATTAGTAGACTGGGAATCTGGAACTTGTTTATTGAAGGAAAATAAAACTTAGATCTATGTTCGAATGTCAATTAGTACAAACCAGACACCAAGAAGTACCAACACACAATCTGACATACATAGGTACCTACCTTCTACAGACGTTTTTCTAGATACCTCTACCTGTCATCCATTATAAAGAGCTGAATGTCGTCTGTAGTTCACGCATGATGTTCTACAAAAGAACTCATTTTTATTAGTTACAGATGTATTTTTATTTGTTAATTTTATATGTTCGCAAAGATGATCTGCAAAAATATTGACATGGTTTTTACAATTAATTGTAGGATAGGGGTCAATAAATTTTGGGTCACATTTCATGGAAATGGGTTAATTAGAACGCAGATATCTCAAATAAAATGCAAAGGATAAATTTAGCGCGGGCAAAACTATTAGCTAAGGCTATTAAAACAAAAGCTGTCTTGAAAAAAGCGCGGTGAAGTTGTAAAAACCACGAGGTTGGCAACACATTAGACATTTTCAATTAAGCTGTCTTGAAAATTTAATGAGGAGTGTGGAATGTGTGGAATATGGATTATCGTCATAATGTACCTCATGTACCTACCCATACCTTTTTTACTCTACTCTTTGGCTGTTTTGAAATAAAAAGTATTTAGGCATTTGCTGAATATGTGTGTTGTAAGCTATTAAATAAATAATAAATTATACCTAATAAAATATTCTACCACATTCTTGTGTGCAAATTTTTGAAGTATTATACAAAATTATTATTTAGATTTATATGTGTTTTAATATTTAAAGTTTAAGTTTAAATTTTAAACACATTTGCAATTTACAAATATTACAAAATTCATAATTTTAAATTGTGATCAGGGGGATGATTATATCTCAGTGGCCAACTCAAAATGGAAAAGTGTATATCAAAAAGCTGTCAAATGACATGTTTTATAGCTGCTATCTCCAGTGACCAACAGAAATATAATAGAGATAGCAAACACAAATGAGGTCAGCTACTAGACCAAAATAGATTGAACTGAAAGAAGCATGGGAATCCATTGTCCTCTTTTTTATTATTATTACTTTATCCAAGTAAGTTCCTACTTACCTATAACCGTTCGGTAACGCTTAGGTAGGTACCTTTATTACTGCACTGTTAATAATTTAAGCGCACTAGGTAGGTATAACTTCAAAAACCTACTCCAGTTACTTCTACCTAATTATTACGAGATAGTCCCACATAGGTACATTTTATTAATCTTCCACTAGTAACCTTAGACTTCATTTACACATTAAGTATAACTCAAACATCACTAGTTGTGTAATAATAAAATGAATGCAGCACCGCCTCGAATTCATTACCTACCTACCTACCTACCTACCATCCAAAAAAGAACCATCGAAATTGGTTTATTATTGACAGGGTTATATTAGAGACTGGTAATCTCCTCTTTTTGAAATCTGTTAAAAACTTGTTTACATTGTCCCAAATATTCGCAGTAATCCACATTTTATTTATGTTTGGATATAAACAAAAATAAAAGTTATGAAATAAGAAAAAATAAGTAAGCAAAGTTCACAATTTTACTTGTAATAGGTAGGTAGGTATTTTTAAAAAGGTCAGCACTCAGCAAAGCTTGATATGATTTAGGTACGGTCAGTAAAGTTAATAGGTAGTCTCTTAGGTAGTATCTTTGAAGTTACGTGAAAATTTTTCAAAATAAGACTTGCTTATTTTGCCCTCTAAAATATTATTGTACACATACCTACCTACTTCTGATTTGATTCTGTAATCTGTAAAATATTATCGTGAAATCAAAACATTTCAGGTCTTTTTTTTGGAATGACTAGTGTATTTTACAACTTCACCGAGCTTTGTAGGCCGAGCAGAGTGCTCAGCCCGATCAGTGATTTTTTGTGGTTGTAGAAATATTTCTTGACAAACAATAACAAATTATGGTTAGCAACTTTTGGCTTACATTTTTTTAAACCCATTGACTCTAGTTACCTACCTATTCAGTATGTTAGGTCGGTACAACCTCAATGTTTTTTAAAACTTTCTGCAAATGAATTGACCAACTTTTTTGGGAGGTAGAGGGTTACGAAAGAATTAGTAGATACCTATTAATTAAGTTCATCTGTCCCATCTATTTATTTTTCAAATTATAATTTTTAAATTTAAATTATTCAATATACCTATAGGTGGGTATATTGTAAAAGGATATTTAGTAATGGTGAACAAAAAAATATTGTAGGCAACTAGGTACCTACCGCGTTGTTAAAAATTAAAAACACGGTATGTAATATACCTGAAATAACATTATTTACTTTCACCGAAATAGTGAACGACAGATAACTTTATCAATGGCGGTCTGGCATATTTATTTAGATGACAGATACAACATATAGGCTATAGCTCGAGACTGTTGCCCCGGCTTGATAATAGAATACGCCTCGTTACTAAGCAGTGTTGCTGAGTATAAAATTCGGTTTACTACTAAAATAATATCATTTTATACAAAAAAAAACACTAAACAATTCTAAGATAGATACTATATTTTTTTCAATTAAATATGAACAGGCGAAAATATAATCGACATGTATACATTTTATAAAAATATTTGCTATGTGCCCGTTGCCCAAGTAAATGGTAAATGGATGAGCATTGTGGCCGAAAACTATGGCAGCCATTACAATTAACCTCGACGACGTTATAGACGTGGTTCGTCAGAAGCATAACTGGAAAACACCCGAGACCAGAAATAGTGCTTTAATTTTGGTTGAAATTATTGCGTTCTTCACAAGCTCGTTTAGCTGCCAGTGCCACTGCCACTGCCTAGGATTCTGTACCGCATACATGGTTGCGATGAGTGCTAATACTGTCCAACGTTGAAACAGATCTAAACACTTCTCGCTTTCTGTATGTGGCAGTGAACGATGGCTCTCTGTCTGAGATGTAAGGAATCTTTGCGCTTTCCAATCTATAAGAATTGAGCGGGGTATTTTTCGGGGTTTATAAGCATGAGTCCATTGTGGTTTTTGCTGGATTTGAATCCTTTAAGTACAATATTAAGGGTTTAAAATTAGCCTATATATTACATAGAAGGGGTAAAATCACTTGGTATCTTTTGTACATAGACCATCTTAAATTATTTACGTCAAATAAATCAGACTTGGTGTCACTGCTTAATATAAATCATACCATTTAGTTAACAATAGAGATGAGAGAGATGGAGTTCGGCGTTGATAAATATGCGATTATACATTTGCAGCAGGTGAAAAGTCAAGAGTCTAGCTTACGCGCCTAACATTACCGACCAACAGCGAGGCTCCGTATCGATTTCCGACGAGGGCAGTTATTTGTGTAATAAAATTAAGATGTCTACATTTCCGGGTCTGGGTGCTTGTCAAATTTATTCTGGTATCTACTTAAGTATTTTTTTTTAAAAAAAATCGTTGGCTTATACCCAGAACAAAATTTATTTGCCGTGTTCATTTTATTTTGATGTACCAGCGGTCTAGGTCTACTATGATAAACAATTGGTGATGTAGTGTTTCTTTGGTCGCTTGACAAAAGTGTTAAAAAGCCTTTTGTCGGGAGTAAAACAGTTCAGGCTTTCAACAGCTAGGTGATGCCTGTTTTTGTAAACACCTCAATGTACCAAATATTAAGGTGGACTCAAAGAGAGCTCCATGCCCTGGACTGAGGCATATCATAGACCTATAGACCGTAAACTACTGACAGCGTATCACATGCACCACTACCATATATTCCTAAAATTGGTAGTACGTGGCTTTCGTGATCTGTATTTTCTCAACATAACAGTCCTTTGTATTTTTATTTGTAGTTTAATTTAAATATATTTTTGTAAGTCATATCTTTTTTCAAGGTATTTTTACTTTAATAACAGTACACAAGGTATATAACCTGAGCCTAGGTTCCCTGTGAATGGGTTAAATTTCTACAAATTTGATAGAAATTTATGGGGCCAAATTTTTTCCTTCTTTACAATTTGTAATTAAAATAACAAATTTCTTAAAGTCAAGTATCAAGTGGGATTATAGATATCTAAGTACCTATATGTTAATAAAAAAGTTTTAACTAAACCATTTTTTCAAACACGATGGAACAAAAATTCGTTACGACACAAAAACAAATACCGAGGAAAAATTTTAAAGGTTGTTAAAAAGACGGCAAGAGAACGAAATGGAATACATTGCAGAGTATTTATTTATTTATAGAGGCTTAAATGATATTCTTAAACTTTTTGCCTGTTGTATTTAAAAATAATCGTAGAAACCTAATGATAAAACATATAAATGAAATTAGAAAAAGGTTTATCAGAAAAATTCTAGGGGCTTAGATATGTTTTCTTAAGAGTTTGGAGACCTATAATATGTTTACTTAAAAATAGCTCAACTTAACCGTTGGGATGGTAATGAAAATGTTATATAGTGCAAAATTGTATTTTTTTATTTTTTAAGCATAAAAGCACTTTTTTGTCTGTAAGACAAAAGTTGAGTGAGATATCACTGTATTCATAAATATTAACATGCTTGCACTATTTTTTTTTTCAAAAGTAAGCACTTTTAATCTAACCCAACTATCACATAATATCACATATACATACTTAAATAAAGGTAGTATAAATTGGTAATGTGTGTTTTCTATCGGGGTGGTACTAAGTTCTCTTTTTCTTTTTTAATCATAGTGTTTTATAGTACCAATTGGGAAAATTTAACCTTTACAATGATAATTGTTCAATTAAACTAATTTTGCAGTGATTTATTATTGGTGTAGTAATATTGTTACGACATGAAGGCGGTACTTTTTTATTTGATTGATGATTCGAAATACATATTTTATTTATTTAATACATATTACATGTACATATGGAAAATAGGTGTTAAACATCTTCACCTTTCCTGTGATTGCAGCTTGTAATTAAGTATGGGAAAACATAAAACTATCTGCAAATTAAAGAAAATAATGAGTTAAAAATATCAAACCTTTGTATAACATGCATACTACCGTGCATTTACCTATTATTTTCTTTTTTTTTTATATGAAATGAAAGTGCTATATCTTTAATAGTTTTGTATCCGAATTCAACGGGTTTCGATATTAAGGCAAATTAACTCCTCTGTGGTCTAGCGGTCCGGTTGTTGGACTTGACTGCATGAGGCCCCGGGTTCGAATCCCGGGTCAGCCAACAAAAAGAATAGTGGATTTTTCCAATTTTCGAATTAAAAAAATGTTGGTCGGCATTGTAAATGTGCCACCTATCACGTTGTGGGACTTAGTGTCTTCGGCTAGTCGTGGATGCCTTGGTTGTACCTCTGTCTACCTCTTAGGGGATATGGGCGTGAAGATACTTTAACTCCAACCCAGTTTGTAAAAATATAAAAATAAATAAGAGTTTAACCTCAGCGCACTTTTCGTATACATCTAAAAAATGGGATACAGCTGTGTTGTGGATAAGGTTATGCAGCAGACATAAAACGCCATATTCCACGCTTT